>JABSTQ010001858.1:0-22550 GCA_013358835.2 Ixodes persulcatus | reverse complement strand
ACCTACTGCATGGTAAGGCTGTTAGAGTGTCCGCAAAGCAATCTCCACGACATCTCCCTCACGCCCTGGTTCCTGAAACTCTCATTCTCCGAGCACAGCCTTTATGATTTCTCTCATCCTCTTACTTCTTTTCTTTTCTGTTCAATAGATCGAGTTGCGGATGTGCACCAGTCTTTGTTCTACATGTTCCTGTTTTTTGTCATTGTCCTTTTGTGCACTTTTTTTCTCAAGTTGGTCCATAATATTTTATCATCTGTCCTGATCTGTGTTTCATCTTTATACTTAGTGCAGCCTTTCCCAATTAGACGTTGGCATTCACTTTCTCCATCCTGATGTGAGTGTCCTGAGACGACAATTATTGACAATCTCCACAGCTGAAGTCCTGGCTTCATGGAAGACTGCCAAGGCTGTTCATGGTAAGGTGCTTATATATTGAGCAATATAATAGCAACTTACTGCTGCTAGCATTGTTTTTAACACAGACTGTATTTATGGGCTGGCCTTTAGCAATTATCATGCCACGCACGTGGAATGAAAGCCTGTAGGTAATTGTGAATTTCATTCGTAAGCGGAATGCTGAGTTTACAACAAAAGTGTGTTGCATTGCCTTGCGTTGGGGGATCGGTGACCGACTGGTCTAGCACACACCAGCTTGGAGCACGTGGAGCGAAAGCTTGCGCTGCAAAACCCAGGGATCCTGAGTTCAATCCCCACCCCTGCCCTTTTGGATCTGGATGAGCATCGTACCGGCATGCGGTCGTGTATCACAACTGCGTGGTGCAGGTTGAAGACCCCAGGCTATCACTCGTACTGCAGTGGCTAAATTGCGCATCTACAGCGAACGATGCATCGCAACTTTGAAATGGCTGACAAACTACAGGCTGTATAAATCTCCACAGAACCCCAACAGAAGTGCGTCACTTCTGGCATCCAGTCTTGCTGTGTGTGTTCTATTTGTATTTTGTATTTGTTTATTTAGTGTTCCCAATTATGCCTGAAGCCTTCCCATTGGTGCGCTTGTTAGTAACAACACACAAGCACGAGAGTGGTTAGCAGCGCCACGCTTGACGCTTGCCACCGCGCCCATTGGTTTTCGGAGAGATTTTGGTCTCTGTGGTATTTGGTCATATATCGCACATGAACACAACCAGGACGCTGTGCCTACGATTTAACACTTGCATGACTTGCGTGAATACATCCCATAGGTGGTCGCACTTTCAGAGTCATTTTAATGTTGCATAAATGATAGAATGGATGCTTGGGCGAGTTTGTGAACCATATTCTACGGTGACAGCGCAGTGAAACAATCGCTCAGCAGGGCCCGTTTGCTCGAAGCTGGTTAATTCTAACCGCGGTTAAAAGTTAACCGCGTTTCCCTGCCTAGGTACCTCCGAGTACCTAGCCACGTTCGACAAAAACTCGATGTACAATTTCACCGTGTTTTATTATTATGCGGTAGCTGCCACCACTTGCCGGTGGAAGCAAACAAATAGCCCTTTAACAAACTTTTTTGCTAGTTTTGTCTTTATTAAGAAAAATACAACCGACATCTTATCGAAGTGTTTTTTTATGTATAATATATATATATATATATATATATATATATATAGTATATACTTTTAAAAGAATCATCAATATTTTGATGCATCTATTGTTTCGCCAAACACAGCATAAGTGTACAGCGTTGATTTCGGATCTGGCAACGGTCTTTATAGATTTGTTGATTTGTTCTCGTATCTTGCAACGCACGTTTCCCGCGCTTTAGTTATCAGCTAATTTTCACTGTTTGTCTTGTCTGCCGTTTGCCCAACCGACTCTCCGACTCGCCCGCCAACTGACTGACAACTGATTTGCGGACGAATTGGCGAAGATAAGGGACGCAATGTCGACTGTGACGCGAGGCCGACATCAAATAGACCGCGTGTTCGCCCAGTACGCTGTTGTGATGATGGGACGGCAGCGTGTGTTCGTCCTCGTCGAACCCCTTTGGAGGGGTTCGACGAGGACGAACTGCAGGAGCGCTTTCGATTCGGTCACGCGGTCATTGTGTTCCTCGCCAACATACTGCGCCCGGACTGTGAGCGGCCGACGACTCGCAGCCGCGCCCTCTCTGCAGAGCAGCAGGTCATAGTCGCCCTGTAGTTCTACTCCACGGAGAACTTCCTCATCACCGCAGGGGACTACATCCCCGTGCACGTCACCACTGCTTTGCGGACTGTGAGGCGGGTGACTCTGGCCTTGTCTCGTCGTGCCCAAGACTTCATAGGGTAAGTGGTTTGGAGCATCTCCTGGTGCGTCCACATACTAGGCGCATGTGCATGCCGGTTTTCCGAGAAGGAAGCCTGAGCCTACATTGCTCGGTGAGCGATCACCATTATTTCACAAACCCCTTGTATAGAAATTTTGGCGTCGACGTGCTTCATCTTTTTTGCCTACGCGCACCCCAATTCCGATTGGGATGTAGCGAAGCAGCCGCTGTAGTCATTAATCGTGGTAACAAGGGCTTTCTTTTGCGAGTCAGAAATCGATGGACCGACATCTACGTCCTCTGTTGCAATCAAGGTTGTCGGCTTTCTTTCGCTGTAGTTTACGTACCCGTCGAGGTTGGTGTTAGCGTCTTCTTCCGTGCACCATGTTCCTCTAGCGATATGTTAGTTTTCAGCGACGATCAGCAACGTAGCCGATATGTTAGTTGCGGGAATATACAGTTCTCCCAGTTCGTCTTTTCTCAAAACACAGGTCGCGACGTAATGCCCACGCGCTTCGTGGATACTGCCATCAATAAAGATGTCTCCGTGAGTTTTCTGTGTCCCTTCTCCGGAGCGGAGCGCGATAATCCCGATGTAGCTTGGAGGGATTACGACCGCTTTTTCGACCCAGAGGCTTACGCGTCGTGGAGGGAGGACCGGTATCTTAAGATTGGCCAAAGTCCCGTCCTCTTCATCAGACATGTCACGCTCTTCGAAAATGCGTAGGCTGTTCTTGCGACGTACCACCGTAACATGCGGTTGTTCAGTAAAAGGCTGTCCGACAAGCAGCGGAACAACCTGCACTGCGTCGTGCACTACGTACACCTCGACATTGGCCTTGGCTTGGTCGACTGTCACTGTTGCTTGGAAACTGCCTAAAGGCGTCGTTATTCCAGAGCTAAACACGTTGATTGTGAATGGATGATTCAACGGTTCGTAGGTCACGTTCATCAGCTGCGCTTCGCTTTCTCGTAACGTTACGCACTGGCTTCCCATGTCGACGAAAGCTTTGATTGGCTTGTCCTTTAGAATTGCCTGCATGCAATACCTCTCGTTTAGCGCCATGCAGTCCCACGTCTTGTTATCTTGTTGGGTTAGAACGGTTGCTTTCTTGTCACTCGTGTTCGTTGAGTTTCTTTTTTGAAAGCAGTCTTTCGTCTTGTGACCAGATTTCCCACAATTGGTGCATCTTGTTTTTCCCTGAGGTTTCGGGCATGCAGCCGAGAATTTGCCATATGTCGAGCAATTAAAATAAAGTGGCTCGCCTGTTTCGTTGCATCTTTTTCATGGAGCCTTGGTCGTCGGCTCGTTGTTGTCTAGACCGGGATTTCGACGTTCACCAGTCGGCTGTTGATGGAGGGTTTTGGGCCGAGTTTGTTTGATCACATCGACTCGTTCATGCAGTCGCTTCATGCACCGAAGTAGCTCGTCTGGGGTGGCGTAATCTCGCACGCTCAGAGACCGCACTAAATCTTTGTCTTCTAGTCCAGTGACCAGGTACTCGATGCACGTCCCGTCATCCAGGTTGCAGCGTCGTGCTTTCGCCAGCTTGTCATAGAAGTACCCTTCGATGGTCTCGTGGCGCCCTTTCTTTCTTTTCTCCATGTCCCTCAAGACGTGTTGAAAACTCGATGCCGACGGAAAGGCCTTTTTCATTTCCCCTTTCAACTCGTCCCACGTTCGTTGAACAGTGGTCAAACCGTCATACCATGTTTTTGCGACGCCGTGAAGTTTGGTGAGTGCAAAGCCGGTCGTTTGTCGATCACTCCATTCGTAGGCCGCAGCTAGATTGTCAACCTTGCTGAGCCATGCTTCCACCGTAAGCTGGGTGTCCGATGATGGATGATATACTGGCGCCAACTGGGCGCTTGTCGTAGCCAGCCATCCATTCATGGCGCTCGAATCTCCCATTGGTGGTTGACGTTGTGGCGACTGCGTCGTTTGGAAAATCTGGGCCGCTCCTTTCAAGGCCTCACGTACCGCAGTTTGTATCGCGGCCTGCATGAGCACTTAAAAGTCAAGGACTCCGGATGTTGCACCGTCAGGAGCTAGGCCGTGGTCGCTTGACGTCGCGGAGTCCCTGGCCTCCGTCGTCAAATTGTCGTGTCGGCGATCGTCGTGGTCGGAGTGTTCGTCGCGCTCATCTGCACTGCTAAGCATATCTGTGGTCGTCCGATCATCATCTCGTGGGGTCCCCTGCGCTTGTCCTCCTGTCATTAGCTTACGCCTTCTCGACATCGTGAATTACGTTGACGAAGCTCTCGTTGAGGATCTCGGATGAAGCATGAATTCGTAGAGCGCTACTTACGTTGTAGCCTTCAGTCCGAACGGCTTCTCAAGTCGGGGCCTCTCGATGCCACTTCTCAGCTTTTCTGTAGTCACACAGACGTTTCTTTTTTCGTTTTCTTAAAAAAACAAGCGGTTTATTTCGACGATACCCGCTCGTCAGCGAGACGGGTACCTACCTTCCCAATCTCGCTCATCTCGAGTTTACTTCGTTTTCTTCTACGTTGTCCACACACAGCCTATCAAGGTGACATGACACACTGATGCCGCTACATCGCGTGGACTGGTTGCGGCATGCGTTCGTGGTTCTCGCGCACACGTGCCGACGGCCCCTGTCGTTGACAACACCTAGCGTGACGAGCAGCCGTAGCAGCCATTTTGTCTGTTGCTAGGTACTATTTGACTCCGGCGTCCCTACTCTGCAGATCACGTGACCTAAAATTCCCAATCGTAGGGAAATCCGGCTAACCGCGGTTAGTTAAGCAGCTTCGAGCAAACGGGCCCAGATACTCAGGAAGACAAGCACACGCGCTGAACTTAAAACTCGTGCATTCGACTACTTCGTTCTTCTCTTCAACATCTGGGTTGACTCTCCAGCACGTGATAAGCAGAAAAAAACACAAAATACAAAGAAAAAAAGAAAGCCGTTCACAACTCCCTGTAACGCCGAATTGGAGCGCAGCTCTTGAGGAGGAGGAGGGAAGGGTAATCAGGGGAGGGTATACCCCTCCTCCTCCTCCTCCCCTCATTTTTCAATCTCCTCCGGGGGGGGGGGGGGGTCACGTGACCTCGTGGGAGGGACGTCACGTGATCTGGGGGGTAACGTGACCCTCCTCCCCCTCCTCCCTCAGGTCACGTGACCCCCTCGCTCTCCTCCCCGCAGGTCACGTGACCTCGGGGGGAGGGGGTCACGTGATCCACTCCCCCTCCTCCCTTCAGGTCACGTGACCCCGTCACCCTCGGTCACGTGACCCAGGGGGCCAAGTGACATGAGGGGTCACGTGACCCCCTCACCCTCCTCCCCCCAGGTCACGTGACCCCCCTCCTCCCCCAGGTCACGTGACCCCCCTCCCCCTCCTCCCCCGAGGTCAAGTGACCCGGGGAGGGGCTCGCGCGGTGCATTATGGGATATTTCCCATAATGCACCGCGCGGTTACGCCGACGCCGACGCCGACGGCGACGCCGCTCAAGCCGGAAACGGGGCCTAAGAGCTGCACTCTAAAACCAAAATAGGAAGTCCTTACATGTCATCCCTCTCCCTCACTGCTATCCTTAAGATAGAGATTGGAGTTTTTTGGTCGGCAGCACTAAAGAAGGACTACTTACAGACTTGTTATTCAGATGCTCTATTCTTTGCACTTTCATTTTTTCTTGTCAATGGGTCTCGACTCTTAGCTACTACGGAACAATTTTCAAAATGTGCTACACAACCACAATCCGGACAGTGTGTTCCCGAAATTCCGGTGGCGACTCGGAGGGTGTTATAAAGATGCTCCTTTAAATGATCAATCAAACACCTGCAAGTCTGGTCTACATAAGTAGTGTGGTAAGAAGTATGTACACCAGACGGGCAGGTGTTCGAATGATTGTTTAAGGGAGCATGTTTCTAATACCCACCAAGTCGTTGCTGGACATTCGAGAATCTACTGTCAGGATTGTGGTTGCGTAGCACATTTTGGAAATTGTTCCGCAATAGGTAGGGTTTCAGACCCACTGACAAGAAAAATAATGAAACCGCAAAGAATAGAGCATCTGAAGGACAAGTGTGTAACTAGTCCTTGCATAGCGCTGTGGAGCAAAAAGTTACAATTTCTATCTAAACGATAGCGGTCAGGGAGAGGGATGAATTATAAGGGTTTTCATTTTTCGTTTTTTCTTTTGTCTTTTTATTTTTTTTCGTCTTGTCTTTCGCTTTTTTTCTTGTATTTTGTGCTATTTCTTCTGCTTATCACGTTCTGGAAAGTCAATCCAGACGTTGAAGTGAAGAATGAAGTAGTCGAATACACAAGAGTTATAACTTCAGCGCGTGGTCTTCTCTTTCCAAGTATCTGGTGTGTGATTGTTTCCCTGCACTATCACCATAAATATACGAAAATGAATAATGATATTGGCATACTTGTCGTGCCAAACCCTGTTACACTTGTTCCGAACTGTGATCTCCATGAGATCATAATACCATCGTTTCTGTTGTAGTGGCACGGCAGACTCTATACTAGTTTTGTTTCAGTGTTTGTAAGGGGGACGCTGTAATCCTATTCTACTCACCTGTGGTGTACTAGAAGCACCATATTTGCAGCGCTAGTCTTCGGTTTTTGCATTTCCATCGAAATATATTTCAGCTTTTGAGTTATTTGTTATTTGGCATGTAAATTTACAAGCTTATCTTGATTGAAGACAGCTAATATCTTGCTAGCACTCATGATACGCGTTTGAACTATACTGCGTTAACATAATCGACCCAACGTCTGATTTTTTTTTTATTTTTCAGTGCCTCTAGCGAGTTGTGCATGCTAGGATTGATTTTGTTTGTTTGTTTCGCATAATCTACAGCACATTTTTCACCTTTCTACTCGGTGCAGCCCTTGCCGAACAGAAGCAAGGATCGACTAGGCCGAGGATAGGTTCATGGCAGTCTGCAAAGGTTGCTGATAGTAAGCTGCCTTATATATACTGCGGTGTAAGTGCCGCTTGTCCTGGTGACAAATTGAAATGCATTTGTGTTTTGGAAAGTAAAATTTGCATGGGCATACTTGCAATGTGAAACCTTACCAACCCTGTTCTGAACTTTCATCCTCTTCAGATTTCAATACAGCCGTTTGTGCTGCGCACACACTGGCTACTTCGGCCAGGTGGAGACTTGATCCATATGAAGGTAAACAGGTGAGTATCAACTGCTCAGTGCTGTCCGTGGTGACGTTCTCTCCTTATAAGATGACTTACCACACTTGTTTGGCAAGGCATTTGAAAAGGAGACCAAGTCAGCTGCTGCATGATGCTCCCAGTACTGCGCAGTGGACGATTTCTTGTTCACCTTCGTATTGATCACGACTGTACTTCAAGCTCGGCAAGTGTGACACTAATCTGATTCAGCCCAGCAATCGTGTGCTGAGCGGTATCTGTAGAGCTTGTTGACTTGTGTACACACAGTGGCTGTGCGGTATAAAACACACCCAATTGGGAACACAAATGCAATCTTGTGCAGTCCCATGATGCTATGATTATAATTACACACCGTTTTATGGCACGAAAAAAAACGCGATGTGATTGTTTTTTTTAGACGGCGTGTGCGACCTTCAAGCTTGTCCTTGTACGTTCTTTGTATTGAAATGCCCTCTTTAAGCGATATTGAGAGAATCCTCGAGCTATATGCTGCAAAGAGTGAAATCAGTACTCTGGGTGCATTCTCCCCTCTTCTGTGTACTGTGCGAATGCAGACATACACGCACTTTGAATGCTTTGAACGTAAAGCCCCCACATAAGGTACACTACTTAATAAGCATAAATTATGTTGAAGTGTTCGCGGATTTGGCTTTTAAATGTCATGCACATAGGAAGCACAATGGTGGTGTAAAGTACGTCGAAATTTTAACGGTGCACTTTAAGGTTATACAGGGTATGTTCAGCGAAATGTGGGACAAATCGTTTGTGCCAAAACTATACATCCCACAGAAAGAAAGTCTTGTGTTTTTTTTTTTTTGGTTCTCCGTCAAAGGCCTATTTAGAAAAATTATTACAAAGCAATGTAGTTAATATTGTGTATGTGTGCTGAATATTGTTTTTTTTTTTCAATTACTGCATACATGGATGCTATCTCCAAGGAGAGGGGTGGGATTATGGAGAGAAGCTAGTGCTTCTTTCTATGGGTACGAAGCTTTCCAAAGTAAGGTCAGTATTGAAAAAGCACCACCAAATTCCGCCTGGTCCAGAGCAGCCACAATAATGAACGAAGAATTGAGAAGAATACTAATACGAAAGACTTACGTGGACAGCCACGTTTTTGAGTTCGCATTGACATTTGATTAGAATCACAAATATTCCTGCATTACTCAAGGTCGGCTAGTTTACACACCATATTGGTGATCTTTAGTGCAGCAGGAATATTTTTGAACAGAATTTAACGGTATTGTAATTGACCAAATGGGGCTGCCTGTGTAAGTGCTTCCTGTTTTTATTCTTTTTACTTGTGTGTTCAATATTTCATTCTTTTATCATGATTTAGTCCTTCGTGTTTTTGTTTTTGTTAGTTATGTGGTAATTTTTTTTTCTTTTTTTGAGGGTTAGTTAAAGATATAATGCCTTCACTTCCTAGTCCAGGAAACAGTAGTGACCTCGTCGTGTTCAAGGAGCAGTAATAACCTTTTCATCTTGTATTGCCTCCGGCGAACACTGGCGTCTGTGTGTGTGTGTGTGAAACGTACGTGGTCACAAGGGATGATTTGGGGACTGAACGGAAAAACAAGACCAGCGAGAAGCGACTTGGGGACTTTGAACATCGCACGGTGCAATAAAGGACTTCAACGACGAGGCTAGCAAGCAAGCCCATGTCAAAACTGCTGTGCTCGACCAGAGAAGTGAATCAGGACTTGTGAATCTGTGAGTGAGAATCAACGACTTTGGAACTTTCGTGTAGTTTACAGGTTAATTGTCGCCTTCCGTTTGTTTTATTTTAATAGGTGTCCGTGTGCTGTTACATTTTATTTTTTAATGGTTGTCCGTGTGATATTACAGTTTTGTTTCCTATCATTTTTTTTGAATGGGGGAAGTGCTATTTTGGAATTTTGGCACTTTTATGTATAAAACATTTTTTTGCAAACTATATTTCCTGTCTGCTCCCTCGACAACCAATCCCAACACAGGGCAGTGAATTTCCGACGTCGAATGATATGTTAAAATGTTTTCTAACTAGTGATTGCCTGCATTCTCTCTTCGTAGCAGATATATTTGTCGGAATGACAAATTCCGAACTAGACAAATAAAGACTGGTCTGTGGCCTATTCTGTATGCAAATACACGTTTGCCAGTGTGGGATAGTTGTAAATTTTATATTTTGTGGATATTCATAAAAATGTAATATATGAACGCAAGTCTGGACGTGGAAAGTATGGTACCTGACCATGGCAATAAGTTTCATGTGATCCTAGAAGGAGCATCACATGGAAATTGCTTTATATGAGGTGGGTACCCTATTTGCCAAGCCCAAACACGGGATCATATAATGCAGTTTATATACGATATAAAGAAATTGGGCAGATTAGGGTATATAAGAAATTGGGCAGATATGACTTTATTCATCCAGATACGGCCTTATTATGCATATCTGGCCATATATGCCCAATTCCTTATATATTTATAGCTGTATTTTTAAATATAAGTCCAGATATTACATTTTTGTAAGAGTAGTTACGTTACTATATTTAATTATTTCTAATATTTTTTGGTGTTGCCTGATACGGCTTAATATACGGTTAAACCCACTCCGGTAAGGATCTACGGATTGGCCAGATACGGTTCAGCTTCCGCTTCGACCAATTACGGTTGGGTTTCCGGACTGGTTATTTCCGGTTCATTCTACAGTTTCTTGAAATCCGGTTTGCATATGGGCCCATATGACGAATTGAAATTCCGGATTCATTCCGGTTTATTTTTGAGTCGTTCATATTGGTAGGGAAGGCAGCTCGACGGAACGGCAGTTTGCGGCGATGGAACGGCAAGCCGCAGCTACGAAAGAGCAGGCTGCAGCCATGCAGGTGCCCAGAGCACTCCTGCTGTTTGTGGCTATGTTGGCCACCGAACTCCAGCGCGCCGTGCTTGCGCCAGGCAGTCCTCCAACAACGCCGCAGTTGGACTAAGTCATTCCCGCCTTTTTTACGAAATTGTACAGGCCTTGTAGACTCGCATAGTTAATTTTCGCTTCAACGTTGATTGACATTCGCACTTCGCAGGGATAGAAAAGAAAATGTCTGAATAACACAGCAGTCTGAAAAATCAGCAGATTTGAAAACCTGCCTTTGTTACGTCTAAGCCGAATAAAAAAAACAGAAATAGTGCCACACTTCAGGTTACGCCTACACACCTTGTTTCACGTTACGCCTCCGTTTGCGTTCAGTGACTTTCTATTAAACAATCGCTGCCCTCTTTTCTAGCGTTATGCTCGGGTAATTTCTGCACTTCTTAGCGACACATAACGGCGGCGTAAAAACAGATGGGCAATGTCGTCCAAGCTTGCGTAATCCGGAGACAGAATTCACCGAAACGTGGTCGAGATGAGGCGCAAGTCCACGACTGCAAGGGCGAATTATAAAGCGAAACTGTAAGAACAATGACGATGATGACGCGCAGCTAGAAAAAAAAACGTACAGCGTCACCTACAATCTTGAAAAAAGGAGTCTGCACGACTCCTCCTGGGGGGTATCTGCGCGCCGCAGAATTGACTCCTCCACGACTCCAGTTTGTAGAGTCGCTCGACTCTTCTATAAAAGAGAGACTCCACGACTCCCTGTGGGGGGTCTTCTCGCGCTACAGATCTGACTCCTCCACGACTCCAGTTTGTAGAGTAACTTGACTCTTCTTTAAAAAATAGTCCTTCGACTCTCATCACACTGGAGTCAAGGTAGTGTATGGGCGACTCCAGGTGACGTAGTCAACTGCGACTCTTTAACGACTCCTATCCAATGGAAAAAAAGAGTCACAGGACTCCTTCCTGGTAATCCCCGTGACAGTAACAAGAGTTGTGAGGACACTCGTTTTATGAAGTGTCCCCCGATTCCTATCGCAAAAGAGTCATGGGAGTGTATGAGCGACTCTGCGAAAGATAGTCAGTGCTGACTCTCACTTTGTCTGTAGTATAGCAGCAGTAGTCAAGTGTCAGTTTGTTGAACAAAGGGAGTTATTGTGATCGTTAGAAGACTTCTTGCCGCCTGCGAGGTGGAACTTGAATTTCCCTAATGAAAGGGTAGTAACATCAACTGCGTGAAAGTATAAAAGTTGAAATAAAAACTTCGATTCCATTTAAAAGACGCGGTAACTTCAATTGTCTGCAAGTGTAAACGTCGAAATGCAGAACTAATATCTTACAATTTCATTTAATGAAACATGGAAAAATGAATGATGATGGCCTTAACGATGCTGAACTGAATGCTGCTCTAATATTTATCATGAAACACAACAGAAGCTTTCGGGACATCATTCTTTTGGTACATTGGAATTTGCACACAACAAAAAAAGTGAAGGATTTTTTTAATCGACAGCTTAACTTTCTATTAGTTTGAGTTCACTTATCATTTACAATAGGTTGTATATCTATTTTATGATACGTCTGGACAATTGGCGAGAGCTAGTGTGAACCAGCATGTTCTGTTTCTTCATGCCTCCTTTGCGTGGACATGTGGGTGGCAATAAATTGCAGGAATCTTCAAATTTCACCATAAAGGTAGCTAACTGTTTTGTCTCAGCTCATATCACTGACACTTGCGCATATGCAACTTCATGAGTCCTACATGCAGGTACTGCAAAACAAACAAGTATATAAAACAATTACTTTATTAGAAACTAATGTGATACATATTGGCTCAAAAACCTGCTTCGGCTTATCACAGGTTTTTTATCTCAATAACTAAACAAATAACATCATAAGGAATAATACTAATACACAAAACTGGTTTAATTATAAGACAATAATGTAAATAAATTACAATGACAAGTTTTGTGAAGGCTTGCTTTGCCTGCTTGGTGTTGCAGGATAAAATTCGAATAAAAATAAATTACAATAAGTTTCCTGAAGGCTTGGTTTGCCTACTTGCTGTTTTTTTTTCAAAGCTTTGTTTTTCTTTATGCAGTTTCTTCTTTTATGGTTTGGACCTCAGATCAACAGATGCACAAACAAAATCTAACAGAAGTTTCGATACACACTGGAACACAAAAAACCTTTGTATTATAGCTGGAATATTCACCAAATACATGTGAAAAACATTCAAACAGTAACCGTTATTGGAAGTTCTTTTTCCCGGTTCTAGGAATGTGCTCCGAGTACTGTCACAAGTTTCACAGCTCTGACCGAAATCTTTGTATTTTTCTACCAATGAGGTGCTCAAGCACAAAAAGTGTGCTTCGTCGATTCCCCCCCACCTACTGACTTTTCTACGCTCAGTACATGGCTGATGCCCGAGAGATTCCTGCTGAATAGTCAAGGACGTCGATTCATATGTCCTCGCAGAGAACGCACATACTGCCAGATGTCCATGGGTGATTTCTAGTGAAACGTAACGTCGGGTTCCCGAAAGTGTTTACTGGGTCTTGGGAAAAAAAGACAATGATCAGAAATAAGTTCTGGAAGTCAGACGAAGTTGTAGGTAAGCAAAGTAAAATTGTCGAGGACATGTTAAGTGCCCACAGTATCATAGATGAAAGTCCATGGAGCAGAGTGAAGGCAAGTGAGGCAGATGCCCGTTGCTGCCTTTCTATATTTCGCTTTCCCCCATTCTCACTTGATTGTGAAGTGTTTCGTACGGTGGAACCAGTGCATTAGGATGTCTACCAAATTACTGGATTTCAAATTCCCTGACTTTTCTAGAATTTCCCTTAACTATTTTGATAAAAACTTCCTTACCACTTCTGGATCGAAGGATCACAATTCGGAAGCGTTATTCAGCATAGTCGTGCCCATGCGCAACCGTCAGGCTTTGTCTGGCATCGCCGTTCCACGGTCATTTTCACTGATGAAGCCAAATTTTGACGATTTCTCTGAGAATTTCAGGTTGGTAGACACCCTGATGATGTATCGGGTTACAGATTGACACCCCAAAGATGGAGACCATTGCATTCAAAAATATTTTAGCACTCAGGAGGAACCTAAATTTTCCCATGGAGAGAGATATAGAGAGTGGAGGGGTTGGGGAGGCTGCTGCTGCTATTGTCTACTTTAAAAAAAAAAAAACAATTTAAGGCTCAAAGGGAACATAAGTAATACATCAGTAATTGCACTGAGAGCACTTAAAGCACAAGCGGCACGGTCCTTGCTCCGTAAACAGAGTAGGGTACAAATTCTAGCTGTACCTGTTTGCAGTACCCTGCATAAGCTAGGTGCTAGGCAAGACTGGGGCTTATCAACTGAGAGTCTCTAGTACAGTCAAAGAAGGCATTATAATATTCTTTGCAGGGCAAGCTGCTTCGTGGCTGGAATGAAGAAAGAATACATTATTGCAGGGACAAGGAAGGAAGAAAAGATGTATTTTTCTAAATAAACTAGTTGGTAGTTAGCACTTGTTTCTTCCCTTCTCGTCACCGTCTCATTGTGCTCCCTTTTTAGTTGTAACGAAAGCAAGCCACGATGGAATTTAGAGAGGGCTAAAAGCTTGCTTTAACATCTGTGTGCATGTGAGGGAACGCTTCATGTACACAACGCGACACTGTTAGCGCGCAGACAATATCGGCGCATTTTCGCATTTTACTTCTACATAGTATTAGCGAGCACAAAATGTTATCGCTTATATTAAGGAACTAAATTAGCTCTTTCCATAGCAATCACAACTTGCATGACATCCCTTGGTTTCAAAGAGAAAAACTGGAAAAACCGGCGATCGCTTGTTCGCGCTAACAATGTCGCGCTCTGTACAAGGCCTACTACAAGGTAGAAATCACAATTTTCGATCGGCGTAACAAAACATTGCATCTCTGCATCACAAAGTATCCTATAACCTTTCGTGTGCTGCACCAATATAGGCATCTTTTGCATGCAGAAATGTCGTGACACTAAACCTAATAGTAATTTGTTTTTCATCTTCTCTTAGATAAATGTTACTAAATTTGAGGAAGAACCGCCTTCGAATATAAGCCCGAATCTGGTCTTTGGTTTGTTTTAAGTCAGGGCCAAGTATTCCTAATAACATATTGAAATAACCCGTTGAAAAGACAGCGGATCATACTTATCTCACTTGGTCTCCAGCTTAAAAAAAAATATGTTTACAGATTTGCATATCAAAGGCACCCTTTCAAACAGATTTATCTTTAATATGAGAAGTTACATCGACACCGGAAACGGCACGGCTTTCCTCTGCGATTGTTCCTCCTCCTATCTTGTTTTCTTTTGCGAAGATGGGCATCGATAAGAACAGCGTAGGCCTCGCCGACAGCAAACAGAGCATGTTAGTGGTTGTCTGCACCATTTTAATCATAACAGTCTAACCCTCTTTTTAAGAATGCAAGCAAAAATATGCGTTTTCCCCGGAAAAAAATAGGAGTAAAGTGGATTAGAGTACGACCATAGCACCTCTTTATTAACAAAGCCTGCCAGTATGACGACGGAGTCATAGAGTGCCTGGTCACAGATTTGGAGGGTAAGGATTTGGTAGCACCGAGCGTCAAAGAGCCATTCCTTGAAGAACCTGGAGGTCAGCGCGCAGCTTTTGCAGGGGGACCCGAAACATACTTTTTTAGTCTCTTCCG
Organism: Ixodes persulcatus; assembly: GCA_013358835.2. Classification (NCBI taxonomy): domain Eukaryota; kingdom Metazoa; phylum Arthropoda; class Arachnida; order Ixodida; family Ixodidae; genus Ixodes; species Ixodes persulcatus. The sequence continues at coordinate 7,575 of JABSTQ010001858.1, read as the reverse complement.
CTGCGGCGAGACTCTTCTCCGTTGTATGCTAATCCACCCTTTCAATTTCAGCGGCCGGTTCTCGTGGCAATCTGCCAGGCTTTGTCAGCATAAAGGAGGCTATGATAAGACATATGCTGGTGCTCTGTAGCGGGGCGCCATCCTGCTGTGTAACCTATGGGCAGCCCCTTAGTCCACGGAACTCTGATAATGTAGAGGTTATCTATCCCACCTGTCACATCATCTGCAACTCGAAAACTTCAGTGCTGCATTGGATTGTTTACAGCAAGGCATGCAAGTGAGTCATTTTTTTTATCCACAAAACTTTCAAATGGCCTATTTGTTTACCTCGGCGAAAACTGCACGGTTCGAGGCACAGCCACGCAGGCGCAAGGCGTTGACACCAAGAGGTCCCGTTCCCTTTCCCTCGCTGGCTCTTGTGGTACCCTCGTCTTCGTCGCGTGGAAGAAGTATCCCGTCAGTGTCGTGCATACTTGAGCCTCTACTGTACCAAAAATGATTCCATATGAACCGACTTGCCAGCGTTAACTAGAAAACTCATTCGTACTGCAAGTCCTCCATAGTTATGAATAATGTTCAAGGTCCAATTAAGCAACAAGCATGGGCACTAAAGACACCCTCCTACACGGGTGAGTATTAGTGGACCCTATTCGGCTAACATTTGCGAGGCCTAGTTTGACAACATAATAAATGGCATTGTTTCTGCTCATAAATTTTTTAGATGCCTTGGCATTAGTTCTGACCTTGAAGAGGTTTTGAGCGCACCAATATAATGTTTCCAACTTCACCATGGGAACCATGAAGCTCTTTCAAAACTAAATTACAAGATTTAAAATAAAATAACAAAAAAAGTTGTACCGATGCACGAATATAATTACCATTCTGTATGCCCGTAACTGCTGGCACGTGTTTCCAGAAAAAATCAACAAATCCCAAAGTAATGCACAAATTATACATCGTGAAGAGCCCCCTTCCCCCCCCCCCCCTCCCACCCCACCACCACTGGCTACGTGGCTGCTGATGAAGCCAACGTTTTGACGATTTCCCCGAGAATTTTAGGTTGGTAGACACCGTGATGATGTACCAGGTTACAGATGGACACCACAAAAATGCAGACCATTACATTCAAAAGTATTTTAGCCATCAGGAGGAACCTAACATATTTCCACGGAGAGAGATAGAGAGTGGATGGGCGGGGGAGGCTGCTGCTGCTATTGTCTACTTTTTCTTTTAAAAGAATATCAATTCAAGGCTCAAAGAGAACGTAAGTAATACTCCAGTAAGTGCACTGAGAGCACTTGAAGCACAAGGGGCGCGGTCCTTACTGAGGAAACCGGGAAGGGTACAAAGTCTAACTGTACCTGTTCTGCAGCACTCTGCATAAGCAAGGTGCTAGGCAAGACTGGGGCTTATCTACTGAGAGTGTCTAGTTCAGTCAAAGAAAGCATTATAAAATTATTTGCTGCGCGAGCTGCTTCGTGGCTGTAATGATAAAAGAGTACATTAAGATAAGGACAAGGAAAGGAGGGAAGACTTTTTTTTCGGAATAAACTAGTTGGTAGTGAGCACTTGTTTCTTCCTTTCTCGTCTCTGTCTTATTTTGCTCCCTTTTTAGTTGTAACGAAAGCAAGCCACGATGGAATTTAGAGAGGGCTAAAAGCTTGTTTTAACATCTGTGTGCATGTGAGGGAACGCTTCATCTACAAGGTCTACGACAAGGTAGAAATCATCACAATTTTCCAACTGAGTTACAAAATAACGCATCTCTGCATTACAAAGTATCATATAACTTTTTATGTGCTGTACCAATATAGGCATATTTTGCATGCAGAAAGGCGGGACACTAAAACTAATAGTAATTTTTCTATCATCTTTGCTTAGATAAATGTTACTGAAGTTTGGCAGGAAAGAACCGCCTTCAAATATGAGCCCGAATCTGGTCTTTGGTTTGTTTTAAGTCATCGCCAAGTACTCCTAATAAAATATTGAGATAACCAGTTGAGAAGACAGCGGATGATACTGATTTCACTTGGTCTCCAGCTTTAAAAAAAATATGTTTACAGATTGGCATAGCGAAGACACCCATTCAAACAGATTTATCGCAAGCAATTATAGTTACATGTGATTTAGCTTTAACATGAGTAGTTACATCGACCACGCAACCGGCATGGCTTTCCTCTGCTCTTGTTCCTTCCCCTATCTTGTTTTCTATTGCGAAGATCGGCATGGAAAAAGAACAGCGTAGGCCTCGACAAGAGCAAACAGAGCTTATTAGTGGTGTCTGCACCATTTTAATCACAACAGTCTAACCCTCTTTTTTAAGACTGCAAACTAAGAGCTGCTCTCCCCCTGCAAAAAATATGGAGTAAAGTAAATTAGAGTATTACCATAGCCCCTCTATACTCACAAAGCCTGCCAGTTCGACGACGGAGTCATAGGGTCTCTGGTCACAAATTTGGAGCGTGAGGATTTGGTAGCACAGAACATTAAAAAGCCACTCCTCGGGGAACCTGGACGTCAGCACGCAGCTTTTGCAGTGGCGAGGAACCGAAACATACTTCTTCCGTATTTCGCGTCCGCTGCGGCGAGAGACTTCTCCGTAGTATACCACTCCACCTTTTTTATTTCGGCGACCGCTTCTCTTGGCAATCTACCAGGTTTTGTCTGTATAAAGGAGGCTATGGTACGACATATGCTGGTGCTCTCTAGCGGGGCGCCATCCTGCTGTGTAATCTCTGGGCAGCCCCTTAGTCGACAGAACTCTGAGAATGTAGAGGTTATCTATTCTACCTGTGACATTATCTGCAAGTCGCAAATTTCAGTGCTGCATCGGATGCTTTACAGCAAGACATGCAATTGAGTCATGTTTTTTTATCCGCAAAACCTTCAAATGGCCTGATTGTTTACCTCGGCAAAAACTGCACGGTTCGGGGCACAGCCACGCAGGCGGCAAGGCGTTGACACCAACAGGTCCCGTTCCCCTTCCCTCGCTGGGAAGGGGAACGGGACCTGATCCCTTCAGTGTCGTGCATACTTGAGCCTCCACTGAGGCAAAAATGATTCTATATGAACCTACTTGCCATTAAAGACCAAAGTTCACTTCTTCACTCTTATTTTCTACCCACTTAATACAGTGGTTTGTTAACAGGAACACCACCGTTAACAAGAAAACTCATTCGTAATGCAAGTCCTCCGTAGTAATGAATCATGTTCAAGGTCTAATTAAACAGCAGCAAGCATGGGCACTAAAGACACCCTCCTACATGGGTGAGTATTAGTGGACCTGATTCGGCTAACATTTGCGACGCATAGCTTGAAAACATACTAAATGGAATTGTTTCTGGTCTCGATATTTATTTTTTTGGACGCCTTGGCATTACCTCTGACCTTGGACTGGTTTTGCAATATAATGTTTGCAACTTCGCCATGGGAACCACGAATTTCTTTCAAAACTAAATAGCAAGCTTTAAAATGAAATAACAAAACAAGTTGTACCGATGCACAAATATAATTACCATTGTCTATGCCCGTACCTGCTGGCACCTGTTTCCAGAAAAATCAACAAATACCAAAGTAATGCACGAATTATACATCGTGAAGAGGCCTGCCGATAACCTGATGAACAGCATATAGAATGCCAAGAACGCAAAAACTGTTAAGTTTTCTGTTCTCTGCATAGTTCTCTAAAGGCCCGTTCAGACTATTGTGCCCTTTTAAAACTGGGTTCCTTAAAACCTCTTGCAACGAGAGGACACACTGGTGCCATGTATTGGGTAGCTGTGTAAACTTGGCGGTCCGGAATATTTACTATTTTTTTTGCGCATTATCCTTCCTTTCTTGGCTCCAAAAACTTTTTCCAGCGTTATAAGCAAGCCTTTCTTATAGATATTACGCACATTTGACCTCGGAAATCCCGCGAAACCTTTGCTCTTGTAAAATGCAGCTCCAGGGTCACCCCATAGATGGCGCCAGAATGCCAGTGTGTTCCTTCGTCCTAAGAACTTTTAAGAATTTTTAACAGATCTCGTCTCTCTCGTTCGTACTCGGTTGCAAGAGTGTGAACGGGCCTTAAGACTCAAGTTTTCGCCAACTGTGTTCATCTTCTTTGATTCTTGTAAAGTGCTTCCAAGATAGCAGTGCCCATGCATCCTCCCGAAGTTGCTGGTGCATGCTTGGGACAACCTCGGAAGCTTCTGCCGTTGAATTTGGAAACCTGTGGACGCACACATAATGCGGTTCCATCCTTCGACCTGCCATGCCCTTCTTGACGCGCAGTCGTATCACGACGTCACCGGGTCCTAAGCGCACAGTGTCGTCGTCCCTGTGTGCACCACACATATTTGTTATATCTTTGTTTGATTATTTTAAATCACGCTTTTAAGTTTATGTTTGTTGTAAATGATTTTTATTTTCATGTAAACTTCGACTTAGCTGGTCGTGACATGCTGAGTTTAAATGAAATAAGGAACGAAAATTTTGGTTTCTTTTCAATTATATAAAACAAAATAGCGCAATAGCTAGCGGCCTTCCACGGATACTTGCATGCCTTCTGCACTTGTTACTTCTCCTTGGACCAGTCGTGGGGTAATTAACACGCTCTCACTTAAAAAAAAAACTCGGCCCCTCTGGTTGTCTCATAGCGGTAGACATCTTGTTACATTAAAACTTTGGTTTGGGCTAGTTGGTTCATGGTAGGTATAAGGTTTAAAAGCGCAAACAAACAGGGACAAAAGAAAATAACACAAACGACAGGGACAAACCTTGTCCCTGTCGTTTGTGTTATTTTCTTTTGTCCCTGTTTGTTTGCGCTTTTAAACTTTGTACCTATCTTGTTACAAAGCGTTGAAAGAGCCCAACAAAACTCAAAACACTCCAACTAAAAATAAAAAAATGGTGTTGTATCAACGGACTGATAGCATGTGCACTAGAGTTCTGTCCAGACGGAACGATAGCAGGCCCTGTAGAGTTCCATACAGTGGGAAAGACAGCAAGCCTTGTTGGGTCCCGTCCCGAAGGCTGAGCCAAAAGGATTGTTTCTTTTCGTCGAAGTTCGACTAACAATACTAACCTCTCGGTCAACTATTTTGTGATGCCAAGGGTGTTTTTTATTCTTAAGATTATTTATGAGATGGAGGCACAATACGAGGTTATGACAATGTAAACACAATTACTAAATTGTTCGCCACAGTGAAGGAAAAAACGCCTTTGAAAGTTGAGACTGGGAGTGCTCCTTCATTACGACAATGCACCCGCGGCCTCAGGTTTTGGATCAGAATGGTTGCCTTTCCTAAAAAAGCTTGAAACGATATGACCCTATTTACTGTATCTTCCTGCCATTGACTACAAACTTTAAAAAAAAAAAGAAATACCTGCATCGGAGGAGATTTTTGATCGGTATATGGTGAGTTAATAGAGGCCTGCAGATGCGTTGTTTGCAGAGGTTCGACAATTTTTTTTTTTCCAGAAAGCAGTAGAAATCCTATAGGATTGCTGGGACAAGTGCATTTGACTTAAAGAACACTACATTAAAAATAAAACGCGGAGATTTGATGTTGGCACTCCGAAAATGAATCAAGGGTGGAGCATATGAATGAACTCTCGTTTAGGCTGTACGCCACTTCAGTGGCGAGTTTCTCTTCCGTCTGGACGGCACTTCACTGGTGCTTAGCGATACACGCGCCGTCCGACTTTCTTTCGTACGGCACTTGAAGGCGCGAGTGGAGTGCCGTAGACACAGTCTTTGAAAAGTTGAGTAACAAAATAACAGCTTCAATTCGCTACTTACGGCGGCCGTCTGTAAACGAAGGGCGTCTGGGAAGCGCAACTGCCTAGAGATGTATACTGCACGAGGGCGAATCTCACGTCACCTACGCAATAGAACAAAATAAGCACTCATTGCGCCAAAAAGTTTTCAAAGGCCGAAGAGCAGTCAATGCGGCCGCGTACAAGAGCGTAGAGAACACGCGCGAACAGAAAGTATACTAGGACGGGAAAACGCACACACTTATAGAGTCGTGCTAACTGCTTCAACATACCTTTATACCTTCCACTAGGATTGTGGCTTGTGACGTGGAGAGCTCCTCTTCCACCTTAAGCACGTCTGAGAGCGCGAAAACAACTGTGAAACGGAACATTTTCCCCGGCACACGCCAAAGACGCACAACAAACGACGAAGGCCGGGAGCACGACCCCCTCTCTCCTAACGAACTCGTCATATGAGCGTTTCATGTGCGAGTTCCTGCTCCCGGTATAGTCCGTGCGCCTCTCACCAGGCGGCGCAAAAACTCAACCCCCTGATATTGTGGCGGCGTGGGATGCTGCAAGATATTACTTTTTCTCATCAAGTGAGATTTACCATATCTATATGAGGTTTCTAGTAAGCATAATACCCTTAGATGATGTCCCAAATCTTACCCGAGTAACATGCCTCGAAAAGGGCGTGGAAATACCATTGAATCGCGAGTAAACGGAGTAAACAGTATTCGTGTACTCAGTACTCGATTTTGAAGGGCCGGAATACTCTGCAGATCGACTTTGTCTTGGGCTATGACACTAAGAAAACATAGCAGTGATGGCGGGAATTAGCAGATGATATATTTTGATCATGGAGAAAGCACTCGAAAAAACAATATTATTAACCACTTAGATTCATTTTTCTTTTACATTCACGTAGTGGCTTTTTTTAGATTGCTCGACCAGCTTTTTTGCGCCCTTTTGGGCTGTAAATTCAAATCAAATAACTTACTGTTTTCAGTGAGACATCCAAAATTTTCTTTTATACTAATCATCGCGATTTTGCTGTCAGGGGAGCGGGCAAAGCCCGCAGAGCGAAGTGAACGCAGGTCGACGTACGCCGAACGCCATGCCAGCTCACTGCGAGAATTAGTTTGCAACCTCTAGCTAGAACAACCATTTGACTAATGGTACAGCACTCTATAACACACTCGTTCCCTTGGTCAATTTTGTCACAGCACCGTAGCAAGAGGTGCACGTTTGAGGGTAACGCCTTCTCGGGCAGCGAGTGTCGTGATGTACCGCGTTAGCCTCATTGAAAATAGCAAACGCCGACGAATGGTTTCATAAAATTTGAGTAATCTCAGTTGGTCTCCAGTTACAATGTTGATCCGAGGCGTTCCGCGTACGTCGACCTACGCTCACTTGACTTCGTCAGGGCGGCTTTTTTCGTCCACTCCCTTGCCATCAAAATCTTAGTGTTCTTTCGTTATTAGTTGTGTCCGATCAGTAGCCAAAAAAAGAAAAGGGCAATTACTGCATGGTACGCAAGTGGGAGCAATCACGACGACTACGTGAGCACATAGTAGTCGCGTGGAGACGATGTGCAGACGTCTGATCCAACCCGCCAAACCAAACTACCCATGCATGCCGCCTCGCGCGACAGTATGCGCTGCTAATTCCAAAACTATTAACCTACTTTACCCCGTTGCACCTTCCGCTTCGCAGCGTCCAGCCCCTCTGTCCCATAGCAAGCCCCGCTGTTCCCCATGTACATCCGGAAAGGGATGCCCATACCATTGTGTTAAGCAATTTTGTCGACAACACCGTTTTTGTTGTGGT
>JABSTQ010001857.1:0-31807 GCA_013358835.2 Ixodes persulcatus | reverse complement strand
TCGCGCGGAACAGTGTGTTTCGGCGTCTCGCCGCAGCGGGGCGCCCATTATATGCATCTTGCCCGCCGCTCTACCTTCTCACTTTCGGCGGCCGCGTCTCGTGGCGATCTGCCAGGTTTTGTCAGTATAGAGGAGGCTATGACTCAACTCAAAGATGGGGGAATGTTAAAAATAAAGCGAGAACGGCGGCCATGCCCTTTTCATGTCCCATACGAGGCTGTTAGTCGGTTGCACACTGCAGTGGCTTGCGAGCTCGCTCCCGAGTGGCTTATTGCTGAACAAAAAGATCCCGGAAACGCCATAGTATAGAGTTTGGCGACAGGCAGGGCTAATCGCGAGAAGTAATTCACATTTAACGTTTAATCATGGTTCAAACGTTAATCACCAACGAGCCCAACAACTGTTACATTTTGACTATATATGTATGACTGATGACTGCCTGCAGGACTAAGCTCGCAAGCCATGTGCGGACGACGGACATTCGGCACATAGTAAAGGATATTGCACGAGGCCGTCGTTTTTGCTCTATTTTTAATATTTCACCACCTCTGAGTTGAGCTCTAAAACCAAAAATAGACAGACTTTTCTTTGGCAAAAGGACGTTCGCGTCCCTAATTTCAAGTACATACGTTAAGAATTCAAATTTCGCAAGACCTGCCAAACGTGCTTGTTTTTAAGCCTGTACATTGCGGGACATTGTAAGCGCGGACAGGCGTCATCGGCGTTCTTTTGCATTTCACTTCAACGGAGTATTGATGGGCAACCTAATTTTACATTACTGCCCTGAATAAGGACTTTTTCACAATTTTTATGTAAACTGCACTTTTTTGAAACAAAGAGAGGAAAAATTAGCGATGGCTCGTCCGCACTAAGAGTGTCGCGCTGTGTATATACTCAGTGTCATGAACATTCACAGAGAGCTGCCGCAAAGCCTTTAAAAAACTCCTAAAACTAGGCTTGAGAAAAACAATGCTCATTTTAAAACAAATTGCCTGTTACGATGGACGTCAGGGGTTGAAAAAAAAAAGACACCAATTAGCAAACTTAATACCTAAATGTAATGTTTTTTTGTTTTTTCAAGTAACGGAAATAAACCGATAATTCCAATTAGAAGCTTGATGACCGTCATCTAAAGCTCCTAGATCACTCAATTTTAGGGAGGCTTAAAAAACGTGTAAGGCTGAAAATCGTGCACTAGGTGGAAGGCTGAAAATGCAAAAACGCGGATCATAAAAAAAAATGTAAAAAAGAAATAAATAATAATCTGGGTTTTCGCATTGCCAGAGTTACACCTGCTGCATTCGCGCGTCTGCTTTAGCCACCGTGGCTTTAGCACAACCCCGCATATCACACGTGATACTGATTTAGTAGTTTTTGATGACGCTCAGCAGCTTCCTAATTAGAACCATTGCTTATTTTTACGAATTGGAAAATGAATTAACAAATTTCAGGTAGTTAGTTTGCTAATTAGTGTGTTTTGTACAACACCTGACGTCCGCGGCCGGCGGTTCGTTCCCAAATAGAGTTTATCTGTTTTCCTAAAAAAAATCAATTTGTAGGGTCTTTTTAGAGCATTCGCAGAAACAGCCGGCACCTACTATACAGGGTGTTTTTTTAGTTTTTTTTTTTAGACTGCAAATATTTAAACAAAGTTGTCACCGGAAATAAAGAAATTATTCCTGCAGAATAACATTCGGGCGAACGTCAGGGCATATCTGTATAAAGAAATATTAGAAGGTTTAGCTATCTTTATTGACATTTATTTTTAGCTGGTATATTTCAGTTGAATATTTGTAGCGCGTTGGTAATGTACACCAGATGAGTATAGTTAGACCAAAAAACTTTATTCGTGTTATCCCGTTGCAAGTTGCCGAAATTCGCCATATCATTACTCGAAGATTAATAGGCTTTCCTAAAACCTAACAGATTATCTGGCCTATATTGTGGCTGCAAATCCCCAAATGTAATATTCCAGGTAAAATAGTTATAAAGTTAATTGGCAAATTTTAGTTACTTAATTAAGTCATTAATTGTTTTTATGCTCGTGCCCCGGTGTTCTGTGGTCAATAACGTTATTCTGCTCGAATAACTATGCTTCGTTTCCAGTGTCTTTTTTGTTTTGAACAATTGCAATCTTAGAAAAAAAAAAACACCTTTTTAGGTATGTATTTAGTAGAACATGAAATAAATATTTGCTTTATTAGAAAACAACGCTTTCATTGCGTTCGCTTGTTCTCCTTGCAGCCGGGTGTCTTAATGGCAGTCTCCCAAATATTCTGGGACTCGGAAAGGTACGTTTCAGAGACACTCCATACGGAACCTGCACACTCAGAATAAGGAACTCGTTAGAGCGCTATGGTATTCGTGGAACCCTCCTAAACCGGTTTAAGTCTTACCACATGTACCGTAGGCAGTTTGTACTAACCTCTATATTTCAACGCCATAAAAGAGAGAAAAAAAAAATGGGATTTTAGTGCAGCGTGCTGGGGCCACACTTATTCATAATTTCTATAAATGACATCATAAGAAGTGCATGAAATGCAGACCAGCTGCTTTTTACGCTGATGATACAACTATTTGCACACTGAAAGGCCGCACGGTGGCCGAAGTACACAGTGCGAGGCAAATGAAGTCATTTCAAACATCGATGTGTGAACGAAGGTGAATGCGTTTAAAAAAAAATAAACGCAAATAACGCTAATTGTGTGCCATCTTGATTGCGAAATAGACCAATATCCGATTCATTTCAAATAACTTTGACAGATAAAAATCTATTGCGGTTGCTTTTTCACCCTGCCTCGTACTTTTCCACGTGTTGCTCTTGCAGTGTGTGTAGTGTCGTGTATATGAATTCGAAATTGCTTTTCGTGTTGTAAGTGTCCATCAGTGCAAACGGTACGAGAGTGGCTGCCTGTGCCTGTGTTTCTGTCTTAGTTTCCGCTGCAAGTATCTAGTAGCGCCATATTGCATGTGAGCAGGTATGCGTGTGATCGTGTTTGTGTTCTTCTCTTAGGTATCTTTCTGTTTATCTCTTTGTTTGCGATATGCTGCTTTCCCACCAAAGTATGGCAGGGAAACAGGGCGTCGTAAAGCTGCAACAGCAGCTTTTTCGCCATTGTTTCCTCCATTTTGTACAATTCATAAAAGGAAAATAAACCCAGGCTCGTAACCAAAAGGCTGGTTCACACGTTTTCGTTTGACTGTGAGCAAGTGCGTTGTGATCTCGCGTAATTGACGATTACAACGTTGTTTATTTACATAAAAAAGCGATACAATCCGGTTTTCTTGACTAAAGTCATCCGACTATCGGGTAAACCTGTAACACTTCCAACTTGTGTATAACTCGACCGAAAGGCATGTTGTATTTGCACCATCAGATATGCGCAGTATCTGTGAAAACTTGTCGTTTATAAGCATTCTCAGAATTATTTTAAGCACACGGTGCAAGAATATTGCCAAAAAATTTTGGAAACATGGATGGAAGGAAGAACGTTTATTAATAAACCACATTAGTGGTGGCTGTTTTGGTTTGGCATGAGCCTTTTCTAGAAAGGGGGTCGTTAGAGGGTTTTGCTGATATATATACATATATACAGTATGTGACTAACGTTTTTAAGGCACTTTAGACGACCCGCGAAAATCGCTTTCTCAACGTATCACGCTGCCATTATACTACAGAGGGACAAGCAGGTGGTGGAAGTTTACAGTGAAAAAATCGAGCATTAAACTTATCTCGTTCAAAAGGAGAAAAAGAAAAACCTGTTCTGGGAAATTTACGCCGCTACTTCGCAAACGATGCACGCGTAGAGACAAGTGCTGCCGACAGATGGCTGTTCGAGGCGGGGTTTAAGCCGCACGTCCGGAGACTTCCTGGCTCGTGACGACGACCATTCCCCGAAGTGAAGAACCCAGGGGTCCAGTGGAGGTGGGAGAATTGGTAACGTAACGAACGGTTTAATTACATGGTAGCGATACAGTCGTCAAATCCGAGAGAACCACGGAGCAGCCTCACGCTCCGCCTTATATAGGGTCCGGTTTCTCCCTCACTCTCCGCCAGGGCAGCAGGTGCGACCGCCAAGTGCGTTGCAGCAAAGTCCGCCGCGTCGTAGCCAGAAGTGCGTCGTAGCCATGGTTCTCCGCAGTTAGGTCATGCCTCTCTCCCCTTCCGGAGCGCACGCACCCACACGCACACACACACACGTCCCGTTGACGTCACGGACGCGTTGCGACTCGTTTTGGGCAGGCTTCGACAGGTGGGCGACAGTCCTGAACAGATCGTGACTCGTTTCGGGCAGGCTCCAACAGGCGGGCGACTGTCCTGAACAGATCGTGACTCGTTTCCGCAGCGTTGAAACTCGGAAGAAGGTCGCAGAAGGTTCCATTCTTAACATGGCGTACACCACGTCAAAAAATCTCGCTAAAAAAACAAAGTCGGCCGGTGTGTTTGACGCGGCGTACGTCATCTGTCGGTAGCACTTGTCTCTACGCGTGCATCGTCTGCGAAATGGCAGCGCAAATTTCCCAAACATTTTTTTTTTTTTTAAATTAGCTAAGTTTGCTTCTTGATTTCCTCAACTTTCACCACCTGCCTGCACCTCTCTATATTGCAGCGCGATACGTTGAGTGCTGTATGTGGGCCAGAACTGTTCCAGCGCTATCGGATATATGGAGTCAGTATGCCAATGTGTTATGCGGTTACAAGATATAAAAAAAAGCTCTATAGGGTAAAGTCAAACGCAAATGTGATGGACGCAAAGTATGTATGATGTTTCGCTTTCTGTAAAAATGCAGTCTTAGTGTTGTGCGAGATAGTTTGAAGAACACTAACACCAAAGAGTTCATCTAAGTTTCAAAAGCCATTTTGAAGAGTATTGTTGCAGAAAACAAAACACCATTGAAGCGTCTAGAAGCGTAGGACCATTTCTTGAAACGCTCAAGCTTGATATTCCCGAAAAAGTCTATATATATATTATAAGTAGCGAGCTTACCTCGGACATTAAAAATACCAATCCCGTGTTTTTGTACGAGAGTTCAACGTTTAGAAAAAGTAGTGCTTTAGCATTTTTAATTATGATACATTTAAGCATACGAGAATTATTTATTTTTGAGCAATTCGCCGCCAACTCGATTCTGTTTTGCTTTTGACAGTGCTTGGGTGGCTCAGGAGACCTGTGTACCTCAAATACCGTGAGTATATAGAACAAATAGACCCTTTTTCAAAAACGCCATAAGGCAACATTGGCGGTCGCCATTTCTCGGTTAGGCTAGGTGGCGCAAGCTACCGCCCGTTACAAAGGGTATAGCCATTGGCATCCATCCATCCATCCATCGACTTGGCACGGAGCATGTGATTGGATCGGAGCCCTCGCCGAATGCTGACGCAGCGCTCATTTTAGATTCGAGCTGTGCCGTAACTGCGCATTTACACCTTTACTAAGAAATAGTCGTCGTGTTGTATACACGCAAAAAACAAAAAAAGCTCGCGAGATCGTAGAGGCTCACAGAATAAAAACTTTTAGCCTTTCCACTTTGGTGAAGAAGGAAGACCATGCGAAGCTGTACTATGTTGGGAATGAAGTAATGGCCGGCCGCAAGTCGGCAAGCCAGAGTGGAAAGGCTCGTTAACAGCTCCGCTGTAAAAAAAAAGGAGTGCACAGTCTGCGTGAGTCAGGCTTCCTGTGCAACGATGGGCAGTAGAGTAGAATTTTTACATCGGGGAAGTTCGCCCATGGAATTGTATAACCGATAGCACCCAATTCTGCGCAGGCACCATTCCATTAAGGTTAGAGTCGTGTTTTTTCCCCCGGGTTTTTTTAAGAATAAATTTTTAGTTGTTAGTCGGCGCCTGTACCGTCCACTTTTCCTCTGTCTGTGTAACATTAGCGCTGTTTCAAGATGACCCCATACCAACAAGACTATATAGCTATTCTGTCTCTTCGGAATCAGGCCCGTGCATTTCGGTCCCTTCACCAGAGAATAACAGAAATCAACTTTGCTACATGGGTCGCAGCGAATTGCATGTAACTTTATTAACATTATAAAAGTATAATTTATTTTAGTTGGAGTATTTTGTTTCTTTGGTCAGTGAGTACCAATAAACCGTCGCAGTATTTCAGGCCCAAACATGTATGTCCCAGAGCAGGCGTGCAAATAGCGACGAATCTATAGCCAAAAAGAACAACGAAAAGGAATGTAAAGTGCATTCAAGATGTTCCAACATCCCGATGACTCTAATATTGATAACCTGCAAAACTTAATAATCTACAAAAAAAAAAAAAGAGCCTTAAAACAGTAAAAGTACGCAGATTATAAAAAGGTGTTCTCTTTTTTTCTTTTTAATACACCGGATCGCTTTTATTGGGTGCCAAAAGGGTTATATCTCCCCCACTTTCAAAGTTCTCAAAGTCACTTTTGCGCGCGCTGTTTTCGCACAGCTAGGGTACATTGCACTCTTACATACGCTACTCGTGAGGCATTTTTATCATAACATCACGGTGGGCATTCTGCAGTATTCAAGGCAGTTGCTGGGATAACATAATTACGCTTTTTTAGTCAATAAACAAACCAAGAGACTGGAGTTATTATGACACGTGCATGGGCGAGAGGGAACGCTTCTGAGTACTTCTAGAAGATTGGTGTGATAGATACTCCCAGTGTGATAGATAAGGAGACCGACATGTGACCTTGCCAACTCACTGTCGCACCCTCGCCTTAGCCATGGCTGTCACGCCGACACCTCAAGGCTCGCGCTGCTGCCGCCTTCGACGATCGTGACTGCTTTCTTGACGCTCGTTCTTTCTTTTGTTTCTGGCACAAGTTTGCCAATTAAACATTTATTTTCAGTTTTACGCCTGTCGATATTTTCCATCCTCGACAATGTGCCCCTGTTTACACGCAGGATGGTGCGGTGGCGTACATCGGACAATTGCTTGGGGTGAGTTTCCCAGTTTTCTCACGCAGTACACGCACTCCATATTCTAAACGATGATGCCTGCTCTTACAAAAACACACCCTGTCATTGTTTATAAAAAATGCAAGTCACGTGTGACCTATGCAACAATTCATTTTCCCCGCTGGAGAAATTGACGTCACGCGACTTGACGTCACGTGACATAAATGTTCCGGTTTAATTTAGTGGGGGAAATAATAAACAATAGGTCCATCCTCACTGCCCGAAACAATAGTTAAATGTCTTCCAAACAACTCCAGCATCTATTTTTTTTTTATTGTTACAAACGACTCATGGTGAATTCCACTTGTACATCTGGAGCGCTTTCCAAAATTCGCGAGGGAGGCAAAATTTCGCTCCGTGGGACCCGCTCCGAATCGACGAGCGGAAGATGTACTCGCCTTTTTGAAACGACCCCCCCCCCCCCCCCCCCCCCCCCCCTTTAAGCGCGATCCAAACCAACGCGTGTTTGTGCACGCGTAAGCAGTGCTCTTCCCGGAAATTGTGTATTTTGTGGCGTTTTTGCTGTTTTTGGTGGGCTTTCGGAGTCACAACTATGCACGTTGGTTAGTAGGACGGTACGGCTTCGGGCGAGCGGAGAGCATCTGCGCCAGACGGCGAAGAAACGCAGAGCCGGAACTAGTGCCCTTCACCGATTGATTGGCCGAAAGCAGGACCGCCCTACTATGTCACAGCGCGTTTACTTGAGCGTTCAGAAAAAGTTGAAATCATCCAACTTTCTTATGTGCGCCCGGAAGGAGCAAATATTCAGCGCGACGTTACGAAATACGCAATTTCCGGTAGCCGCACGGCGTACGCGCGCATAAAAACGCGTTGGTTTGGATCGCGCTTAAGAGCTACGCTCTAAAAATGACTTGTGGCAAACTTTGGCGAGAAACGGGAATGGTAACCAAAACTTCTTAATCCGATTATAATCGTTTTCACCTCAAAAACCGTAGTAAAAAAAAAAAAAAAAAAAAAAAAAAAAACGTCCGTCTCTTTGCGGAGCATCACTACTTTTAACTTTTATGTAGATAATTAAAATGTATGTAGGCGCATTTTAAATTAGATATATGTTATCTTATCAAGACACACGTTTCAAACGTTAAAAGCATCGTTTTTTCCTCTGACAATCGAATCTTGTAAGAACTACTACTATTTTTTTTAATGTGTGTGTGCGTGCACAGTGTGTCTTGGAAGGCATAGAAGACTTGGACGTCGGCACCCAGTTGTACCTACTTCTGCAACTTCTGGCGGACGGCCTTAACAGGAGTGGGCTTGGTAAGGCTGAATAAAATTTATTGCACTCGAATATTAAACTCGGGTTAAACGATCGGCGGTGCACTATCCGATAATCCAGTTCTGCAGAGTCTCTTCAGAGCTGTCTGTCGCCAACTTACTTCGAATAAGTCCCTAGTTCGAAGTAACTTCACAAAAAATGACGCATTACCAGGATAGCATGCATCCCGAACAATGTTTACACCCCTCCCCCCAACCCCCCCCCCCCAAAAAAAAAAAAAAAAAACAACAAAAACAACAGTTTACGCTGTGCCACTGAGCACAACGTTAAAAAAGTGGTCCCTCGATTTCCGCCTGATGACGTCATAAAATTACAGGACGCTTAAGACTGCTGCTTGTAGGAATGACGAAGAATTTCTTCATTCTTACAAGCAGTGCGCCACGCCTTCTTTTCGCACACGGTGCTCCAGAATCACACCCCCCCCCCCCCCCCCCCCCCTGCGCCGCAAGCAGCCGCTGCACCGCCAGCAGTTCGGCTGGCTCCTTAGCAACGATGACGCCGTTGCTATGGAGCCACATGCGCTTCGGCGGTGACATCACGTTCCCCCACTGCGCAGGCGCGGCGAACCCTGCCGGCTCCACGGCTTCCGTGACGATGCATCTGCGTTGCTGAGCTTTTCTTTGTATTTCATTTCTGAGGCGCGTCCGCTTCGACCTTGAGCGGCCCCGCCGGCTTCCGCGACGGAGCATCTGCGTTGCTCTGCTTTGGGCCAATGGGAATTCAACTGCCGTTTTGCTCCTGCAGGTGGGAATTTAGCTGCCGTTTCGCTGCTACAGACGGTTCCCGACAACGCCGGCTTCGCTCCGTGGGACAGTTAATGCTTTCGCATTAAAAGTGTCACGTTGTCGCCCGCCGCCAGCTTGGCGGTGTCACGGCAGCTGTGGTGGACGCGGCAGTCGCCTGTTCTGCATGCAAGTCGCTCCCCAGTTTGAGAGACCACGGAAGCTTTGGCAGCCGGGAGTTGGGACGTTGTAGCGACAGCGACACTCGTAGTGTCGGCTGCGTTTGAACTTTGGGTGAAACGAAGTATAGCGACATTCTTTGAAGCGCCGACTGCGTGACGGTTGGAGGTTTTTGGAGGCGAATGGCGGCGCACAGTGGACGACTGAGCTCAACGATGCCGTTTTGTTCCAGGCTTCCAGTGGAATCTGCTTTGCCATTTGTATCGGTTGTCGTTATACTTGTAGACAGAAGTATCGAGGAAATTTAGTTTAAACATATTTTCAGCTTCGTCATGGACGTCACTCACCCAAGTGTTTTGCGGGAAAGTAAACGCTTCAGATTTCGTAGGGTGCGCATCGTACGATTCTTCAATCCTCGTGGTTCATTTGCACGCCTGCAGGAATTCTGATCGGAGTCATCAACACCGTCTGCGACTTTATTCATTTGGATTGTTCCGCGATCAACGTGAACGCAACTGCCTTCTGCGCTGATCCCTTTGTCCTCAACCTCCCGGTCGCACTCGACGTGGGTCAGGTAAGTCACGCCACGCCGTCTTCGTAATTAAGAATTGCGAATTAAGGCCAGAAACGCTACAAGACCCGCGAAGTACCCACATAATGGGAACAACGGGGCACTCTCTTTCGAACGCCCGGGCCCCCTGCGTGTCTTCCGCTGTGCTTCGGCTGCACGCGCGCTCTCGAGGTGCGCGAGACACCGAAGCATCGTCGAAGGCGGGAAGCTGGCGCTGGAGTCGGGACTCGTGAAGCCTCCCTGTGCCGTTCTCACTTTGCTAGTGACTAAAAATACAGTGCCTACGGATAAATTTATTATTACAATTACTAGAGCTCTAACAATCACGAAACAGCGGTGTCTGTTCTGTTCCATGGGCGCTTCCATGTTTGTTTGTGCTGACGCCATGACACTGTAGGGGGGTTGCGCTTTTTTGCAAGACTCTGTTTTTTTTAACCTTTGTACATATCGTAGTGCAAAAACGTCACAAATGCATAGTCAGGGAGCTCCAAGAACAAACACTGATGCCAGGAGTGTTGTAAAACACACACACACACACAAACACACACACACACACACACACACTCACACACACACACACACACACACACACACACACACACACACACACACACACACACACACACACACACACACACACACACACACACACACACACACACACACACACACACACACACACACACACACACACAGACACACACACACACACACACACATCTTGTTTTATGCGCAGCCCCCCTTCCTGCCCTTCCCCTCCCCCCCCCTCTTCGGGAGAGCCTGCGTTTCAGATTATTATTTCCCATTTTATCTCTGGGGGCTAGAATTTCGGACACTGGTCTAGTATATACTTGGTAACCTATTCTATTTCAAAAGTAATCCAGCTATGCCCGTTTAAGTTTGGTGTCCTAACCCCTGTAACGGGACCCCTAATCCAAGAACTTTTTCCGTCCGTGCGTTCATGGATTTCCTCGCTAAATTTAGCGGGGACGTTGATGTCACGTGACCTGATGTCACGTTACCTATAGACCTTTTCTGTGTACTCTCGTCCCCAGCCACCTAATAGGCGTATCCGGTATGGGCGACGAAAAAATACTAAAACGTTTCAACCTGTAACTAGTAAAAAAAATGTGGGGGAGGCAAAACGATAATGTGTGATGGTTACAATTATATCCTAAGTGTCTTCTACTGGCGTGGCGACGGCAAAACAATGTTTTCGCCCATACTGGAAGTGACGACTATTCAAGATGGCGGCGCCCTTGAAGAAAGGGTCTATACGTCAATTCACTTTCTCCGCTAAATATAGCGGTGAAATTGATGCCGTCTGACCTCCAACTCAGTGCGCTGTCATGAGACCGGACATATCACGTGACCCACGCGTGGGATGTCACGTTACGTATACCTATACATCAATTCAATTTCACGGCTAATTGTAGGAGGGAATTAACGTCTTGCAACCTCAATTAGATTCCTCGCGAAACCTAGTGGTTTGATAAACAACATCACTTCCCGAGAAAACTGCTCAATCTCTTCTAAACAAATTTAAACGATCGCTCCCTAAACACTATTTTCCATGCATTAATTATTTAGTGTATATTTTTTTAAAGGCGTCGCCATCTTGAGAATTGCGGTGACGACGACGCCGTCTAGCGGCTTAAAACTTGAAATATTGGCTGGTTCTGGCAGCATTGCTGTCTGGGTAGGCAACGGTGTCGGTGAGGGGGAAACTTGGCTAGACTTGGCTAGGGCGGGCTACAAGAAGTTGGCGGGAACTTGTTCGGTTGAATCCAGCTGGCTAATGAGAGGCACCACCTTGCCTCCTCGAAAGGAGGAGGAGGATGACGGTGCGGTGTTTTGATTGAGTTTCCACAACGAAGACATATATGTGCAGTTTAATGTGGTCTATGCAGGTAAGCTCTCGGCAGTTGAAAGCTGCATCTTGAGTGGTGGCACGCAGACGTTTTCATACCCTTCACGTGCCATGGAGCGAGAACATATACCTCGCACTGATAACCTCATCGGAGCAACCCGGTTGGAATCGGTCCTCTTGCTGTAGACGAAGCAGTTGCGAGCATAATCGTGACGACGAGTCTGACCATAGCCTCCTCTATACTCACAAAGCCTGGCAGTTCGACGACGGAGCCATAGAGTGCCCGGTCACAGATTTGGAGCGCGAGGATCTGGTAGCACAGGGCATTTCTTGGGGAGTCTGGTATTCAGCGCACAGCTTTTGCAGCGGCGAGTACCCGAAACATGGTTTTCAAACCCGACGAGAAAAGAAGTGGTAGCCCTAGGAATGCGATAAGCATGAGCGGACATCCTATTGCTCAGGACAAAGTGTGTTTCGGCGTCTCGCCGCAGCGGGGTGCCCGTTACGTGCCTCTTGTCTGCCGCTTTACCTTTTCACTTTCGGCGGCCGCGTCACGTGACGATCTGCCAGGCTTTGTCAGTATGGAGGAGGCTATGGTTTGACACAAAGCCCTCGTGATTCACGCTCGCAATGGACTGACTTTATAAATAAGGGTCCTCGGGGAAAATGTGAAGCTCAATGTGACATTGCAGTCACACTCGCGCTGCAGCTTCTTGCGCTGATCGCGCACTTTCTGCGATTGCTCTTACGCTTATTAAAATTATTTGCGCGCCCGACGACGACGTGCAGTGACAGCCAGACAGCTGTAGTATTACCACACGGTAAAAAGAAAGCAACCGAACTGACTCACGCACGACGTCCGTTTCTAAGCCTTTTCGCCCATGCATTTATTGGCGGCTGCATACCTTGTGCCAGCGGGCAATACAAAAAATTCGGTGGGTCGAGCTCGAGGATATACGTCAGTTGCACGCGATGGTATAAAGTTGTACAAAAAACAAGTCTATATATAGATAGAGTTCTTCGTTTTCAGGCTTTATATTTTCAAAATCGGGGGATGAAAATCGGGCTCTATTTTTGGGGCTGATAATCGGGGAGAAATCGGGTCTTTCTGAAGCCATTAGGAAAATGGGTTTTCTCGGGTCTTATTTATGAAGGGTAAGTATCCTAAATGTGTTATTTACACGAACAAAGGTCAACAAAGTATATGATATAGCAATGGTGCTCGATTTCAGAGTATATTTCCGCCTTCTGACTCATTCTGAAGCAAATATATACAGAGTTAATTTAAATAAAAGAAGTTTGTTACCATCAAACGAGTGACCGAGGAAGCAGTTCTGAAACAGATCCAGAATTGTTCTTGTTTTCCATAAAGTCAGCCGATATCAAGACCGGTATTCGGGGAGAAATCGGGTTTAACGGCGATTTTCATAAAAAACTGTTGGGGGTGCGAGAATCGGGTAATATCGGGTTTCACCCGAAAACGAAGAACCCTATAGGTGGACGGCGCTTTAGAGATGTCCTTATTTATTTTAGTGCAGCTATTGTTCCTGTTCCTGTTAATGTAGACGGTTCATTGCTAAAGCTCCAGTCGCACTGCTCTAATACATCATACAAAAGCCACGGTCTGTAGACTGTTTTTGCGTGATAAACGGGTCAGGATTGTCATAAGGAAGACACGTGCGTCTCAGACAGTGCATGCAGAATATATGATGCATTAGCAGACTGACCGAGGCTCAAGAGCCACGTCATCTTGTCATCTTACCCTAATACCGCATATGTGCTCGATACGCAGGTTTGATGCACGATTCCCGATTTGTGAAGTACGTTTCTGGCTAAGTGTGTGCTGGAGCGCATATCCATGTAGAGGCTTCTTCATTATGCTGTGCAAAATTTTTCATTGCAGTGTTGGGGAAACGGTTCGCTAGCCTGCTACAATGGCGAAGTGGTTACGGTAAGTAAAAGAAAAAGAAGGAAAAAAGAACGGAACTTTAATTACAAGGTTTACGATACACGCATTTTGAGCGTGTATACAGGGTGTCACAAAAAAAAAAGAAATGTACAGTTATTTTTTTACTGCAAAATTAATCTAGGCATCGCTGAACGCTCATTCTCCGCCCACAGATAGCGCTAGAGGTGACAACCAGATGCCAAAGTTTCAGCCCGATCCGATACCTAATTCAAAAGTTAAAAGTGATTTTCTGAAAAGTTCAATGGGAAAATGGAGCACATTTTTGCCCGTTTTCGGTTTCTGGCGCCATAGAGCCCCATGTATTCAAAAACTCCGTCGGCCGCCATTTTCCCATTGAACTTTTCAGAAAATCACTTATAACTTTTGAATAAGGTATCGGATCGGGCTGAAACTTTGGCATCTGGTTGTGACCTCTAGCGCTACCTTTGGGAGGAGAATGAGCGTTCGGCGATTCCTAGTTTATTTTTTCGGTAAAAAAAAAAAAAACCTGTAAATTGTTTTGTGAGACTCTGTACATATATAGTACTTGTTTTTTATTGTTTTTTTTTTACTGGTACGTTATTTCAGGGAAGTGCGGTGAAAGTCCTAGTCGAAGTCACCAAGGTAAGTGTTATTTATTACCGTCTGACGTATTTGACACATATTTCAAATGCACCACTGAAGTCGCTGAGAACCTAACGAACGCGGCCAATCAGATCGTAACATTAGTCAATGAGAGCGCCGAAATACCGATCACGAAGCAAATAAGAAGCTTGAAGCTATATATACACCTTATGCAATCTTGTGCGCAGCAAAGACGAAGACAAAACTGGAGAACAGGACACAACGATGCGCAACTCTCAACCGAGTTTTATTGAATACGTGTACCCGTATTCGTAGTCTGAAACATCGTCACAACACAAAAAAATGACAACAGACAAAAGCAAAGAAGCAACCATGCGACACTCGGTGAATATATGGTATCGCAACAACTTTTCCTTTTTTGCTTGCAAGCTGGTCTCACTGTTTTCCTCGAGATAGTGCTTTCTTAGAAGGCACACGTTGTTGCGATACCATATTTTCACCGAGTGTCGCACAATTTGAAAAAAAAAAAGTAGCAATGCGATCAAACGTAAAGGTAGTGTTTTCTGCGCCCAATAAGCTCATGCATGGACCTGTGCAAACTATCAAAGCCTGGCGTGCGTGCCAAACACGGATGTGAAAAGAAGCGCAGAACGAAATTTGTCGACTGTACAGATGGTGTGGTTTATCGCATTCCGTTGTCTTGTGGCAGGCACTATACGTCGGGCAGACGGGGCGCTGCCTAAATGATCGGCTTCGCGAGCACAGTATCGACGTGCAAAAAACGAAACGGTGGCTTTCTTGACTTGTATTGCAGGACTCGCGCGGTTGCACCCCACTGTTGGATGGATGCATAAAAATTGGAAAATGCAAGTCAACATTAACACGCAAAATTGTAGAAGCCGATCACATTGATTATTTAGAAGACGGGTGTGTTGCTATGCCGTCGATTGCACTATCGGAGAAGGAACCATGGTTTTCCTAAGAACGAGATGGTGTTGTTCCCAATCATGCTCTGTGGTGGTTGTTTCGCTGCTTTTGTCGTTTTTTTTTTTTTTTGTTGTCATTTTATTGTGTTGTGACGATGGTTCAGACTGCAAATACCGGTACACGTGTTCAATAAAAATCAGGTGAGAGTTCCGTCTCGTTGTGTCCTGTTCTCCCTTTCGTCCTCGTCTTCGCTGCGCACAAGATTGCACAAGATGCCCAACCAACTCGCCCAAACAACCACTCTCCTTGTATATATACAGTACACCACGCCCTGTTAAGCGCCGTTCACACACTTGCAACCGAGCAGGACGGAGAGAGACAAGACCGGTTTTTAAGCCTCTTGCGACGGCGTAGGACCTGCTCCGAGGCAGCGCCTCTGGTCCTACGCCGTCGCAAGAGGCTTAAAAACCGGTCTCGTCTCTCTCCGTCCTACTCGGTTGCAAGTGTGTGAAGGGCGCTTTAGGCGGTCGGTGACCAGCATACCGGAAGACTCGCATCCCGAAACAACGTACAACTCGTGAATTTGAGAACGCCCGCCGAATGTTTCCGCATTTCTGAAGAATAACGGCGCCTCAGAATAGCTGTCTCTCAAACGTGTACTATACCTGATCATTTAGATTAGAATAGGTCAGCCCGTTTCATTCTTTCCAACTACCATCGTACTGCTAGTGTCACATCAATGAAAACTAGTTTATGTTTACCACTTCTCTCCTTGCGAGGTAAAATTTCACGCCTATGTCTATTTCATAAAATGTATTTTCATAACCCTCTCCTACGCAATCGGATGATTACTCCCCCCTTTTACATTTCATCCCGTCTTGACCATCAGCATAAAGTTGGAGTTCCAAGTTCGTTTACCGCAACATTTCAATCTTCTTTTTTACCCCGCACAGCCGAGGAACGGAACCACCTCCCCGGTTTGATTGCTACTATAACTGATACTAACCTGTTTAGAAATTCCATCACTAGCTATTTTAGCAGTGACCCATGACCTATTATTATTTTTCTTTGTTTGTTGTATATTGAATATTGTTGACTCGTTACTATATTACTATCTTTGTTTCATGTATGTGCTCTCCTCCTCTGTAATGCCTTCGGGCCCTGAGGGTACTTTCAATAAATAAATAAATAAATTTGGGTGGTGGGAAATGAAAAAGCGTGGCAAAACGGAAGCCACCGGAAAACAATTTCATACACCCTCCTGGTGTTTTTAACTCAATGTCGTTTCATCGCTAAATATAAGCGGAAGCAGTCGCGAAGAAAAGATAATACAAAATGCGTAAGTTCACAAAAGGGGCCCACCAACAATTTTTTGACTGGTTTGAAGTTCGCGCTGAAACGGAGCTCCATGAAAGCAGGAACACCGAGGGAAAAAAATATTACAGAAATTCGCAATATTTTGGGAGTTATTAGCAAATTAAATATTGCAGAAAACAACTTTAAATAAGCAAAACATTGCGCTTCATGACGTAAAATGAAACAGTCTAGCGATTGGAGCAAAGCGGTTGGCCAATTGGACGCGAGTTTGGTTGATAGCCCGTCGGCCCGGTCGGCCATTAGGCCTCGCTGCAACCATCGTAGCTTTGGAATCGGGTTGCCATCATCGATGAATTTACCGGGCTTATCGGATTTTGAGCGCCGAATTCTTGAAAAGGAGTGCGGAGCTGGGCGTCGCGCCGTACGAGGACACACCACGCAAGCGCCGCGACGCGTCTCTGCTTCAGTCCGCTTCGACAGCCGCGGAAGGCTCGTCTCCCGCAACTCCGCCACCGGAGCCACCTCGGCGAGTAGGAGGTACTCCGCCGCTGGGAGGCGCGCATGAGCGACGATGCGTTGTTTTCGCCCTTTTTGAACTTTAATTTGCAACTTTATTAGCTCTATAAAAACGACTTTTTAGAGAAATATACTTTATTCCGCTTCAAAATTTCTGGGACGGCTCTCGCCAATCACGAAACCCACTGAATGTGACGTATAGTGAAAGGGAGCGTTGTTATGCGCGCGCATTCGGCACCTCGAGGCGCCACCGTCGGAGGAGGTGTTTCCGAGTTATCAAATTAAAATATGATGCGCTAATATTTTTAAACTCTTTCGTTGTCCACTGGGTTTCCGGGACCACTAGCGTGGAGAAAGCGCAAAAAAAAGTAGACGCTCAAATACTGTTGGAGGGCCCCTTTAACAATAAACATATTTGAACAACACTCGACTAACAAATCCCCCTTACAAGTCTGGATGTTGAATATAGCCATATGGGGCTGATGTTTATAACTCGATTGATATTGAAAACCAACACCTATAATTAATGCAATTTTAGTATGTTCTACGTCACTCTCTATACCTTGATTAGCGCAATGGCTCGAGCAAATGTCCCTAGTTAGCCTTTAGCCGTCAGGTATAACAACTTTCAACCTTTTTTTTTTTTCTTAGTGCGTCCTGGAAAACCTCTCAAAGGAAAACCTTGAAACGGTCCTGAAAAGCAATATCTGCAGTGTATTAAACATTTTATACAGACTCCTGGGGAATCCGGCAATTTTGCGAGGGGTTATTTCAGCAATCAACGCAATTCTTGGAACAAACTGCAGGTAAGGTCGGCGAGGAAGTTATCCCAACACGAACGACTTACAAAGAGGTACGACTGTGTTTCGATCTATCAATCAAACCGTCATGCGCAGAATACTTTTTCTTTTGCCCCTTTCAAAACCTCATCAAGCAAGATTGAGGGCCGCCATTTCTTGGGCGGAAAATCGTGTGATTGGATCCGAGTCCTCGCCGAGCTCTGACGCAACGCTCGTTCTCGATACGAACTTAGCCGAGTTCACGCCGAACGCTGCCGAGTGCGTTCGGCGCAATGGCGGCCACGGGTAGTTACAGCGCAGTAGCTATACTAGATGGCGCGCGCGTTTGAAAAGGGAATGTTGCCCTGTTATACGAGAGTATATGCACTTGAAATTTGAGAATTACGGGTCACCGCGTGCGTCGCGGCTTGCCCGCGCAGCCAATAACTGCAACCTACTAAGGGGGACTGGGCAAACAATTAACGAGGCCAAAAATGTGTTTATATACCTACACTCTAGGAAATCTGGAGCGTGAGGACCATAAAATATTTCCAGTTGAGCTATAGTCACTGGATCCTTGGAGAATGGCGTCATTGCATTCCCTGCCTGATAGCCGGGCACAAACAAATACTAACATACAGACGACTAAACCTCAGCAAGGCGATTGGCTGATCGGTCTCAGTTGCCATGGAAATCGCCATTTCGGTCCATTCTAATCTTTGAAAGGATCATTCTGAACCAGTCGCACAAAGATCGCTATGGAGCATTATCGTATCCGAAAGCGTTCCTCGCCAATATAAGCGTCGTTCGCAGTGGGCATGCAGTCAACTCATCAATCATGCCATATCCTCCTCTACACTCACAAAGCCTGGCATATCGCCACGAGACGGGGCCGCCAAAATTGAAAATGTAGAGCCGCAGACAACGGATGAGAGGAGAGCCAGGTGACGGGCGCCCCGCTGCGGTGAGACGCCGAAACACACTTCTCCCGAGCGATAGAATGTCCGCTCGTGCTCCTCGCGTTCCTCGCGCTACCGCTTCTTTTCTCATCGGGTTTGAAAACCATGTTTCGGGTCCTCGCCGCTGCAAAACCTCTGTGCTGACGAGCATGCTCCCCGAGAAATGCTCTGTGCACCAGATCATCTCGCTCCAAATCTCAGACTGGGCACTCTATGGCACCGTCGTCGAACTGCCAGGCTATGTGAGTATAGAGGAGGCTATGATCATGCTTATCTCCACAGATCTCTTTCACTTGTTTTGGATTGTTCTTGCGCATTTAAAAACAAAAACTTTTTTTTTTTTGTAGTGTTGCCAAGCATTGGCGCCGCACGTGGTGGCGGTGCACAGATGTGCGCTTGTTTCGCCAGTGTGTGTATATCAATTTCTCGGTATATAAGGAACGTTCTTTTTATTTTTTTTATTTTTTTTTTTAAGAAGCTACCCGTCACCAGCAAATTTAGATCGGCTCACCAAGAATGGAAAGGACAAACAGAAACTGCCTGTTCCAGGAACCGAAATGGCGACCACAAAAGGAGCTTTAAGCGCTATCTCAGGATAAAGTGACATTAGTAGAGCTAATGCGGAGCGCAAGTTCGTCTGCTTCTTGAGCAGGGGTTGCGCTGACGTCAGAACGCCGAGCTCTGATTGGTTCCGATTGGAAGAATAGTGGGTAAACCTCAAGGCAGCTGTAGCGTTGAGGTCTACCCACTATCCCTCCATCAGAGCCAATCAGAGCTCGGCGTTTTGACGTCAGCGCAACCGCTGCACGAGAAGCAAGCGAACTTGCGCTCAGCATACACCTAGAAAACGAGGCCAGCGTCTCCCACCCTCTCCCAAACGTCATCATCATCATAATACTAATAATAATAATGATTTTTCACTTTACAAACAAAAATAGTGCTGGCCTAGGAAAGCAGCATCCCGTTTGTGCGTGGGTACGCGCAGCGCCGCCATACTTGCGTAAGCCTCGTTGCCGGCTCTTCTTGCCAGCGTCTCACAACGAGCGTATTTGCCGCTTGGGGGCGGGTCGGAGATCCACCAACGATGACGTCATGCGCAGGCGTTGCCTTCACGCGCTTCCTTCGGGGCATACCTAAAACTGTTCTTGCTGTCCCGTTGGAAATGCACTCAGGCCTTTTCTTCTTCAAATATTCGATGTTTTTTTTTGTTTTTTTTTCAGCACGAAATAGGGCGGAAACACGAAGTGAGCGCCGTGAGAACGAACCAAGGTCATCGACTCATCGACGCTACACTTTGTGCTGTATACGAAGAGTGGCTGCTAGATAGTTTGAACGCCCCGGACTCGGTGGCCCTTGACCTGCACACTTATTAACGTTGCTCTACCAAATACTACTTTGCCAGGGAATACATTCTACTCCGCGTAAATTCAACGACATTGGGACCGACAGGATTTGCGTAGTTGGATCGGCTGGACGCGCGCAACCTCGCGGCGTTTTCCTTTTTTTAAATTGGGAGGGCCATGGCTGCTGCCATCTGTCGTAGAAACCCATACAGAGAACGGCGACAGCCGTCTCTGCTGCCTTGCCGAACCCAGTGTCTCGGTACGCCGGCGGCAGCCCTTCGCCCTCTGCCCCAGGCGCAGCGCGAAAGGACGATAGCGCGATACGCATGCACAGATGCGGAGTGTCCCCACCACCAGGGGAGGATTTGGCCCAGTCAAAGGCGATGCACGGAACAGGGGGCAGAATAAAAATAAATAATCTAAATCATAATTTTAATCGTGATTCATATCGTGATTCAAATGAGACCAGTTCTATAATATGATGATTTAAACCAGACATTTTCCCGCTAAAATAATACCGAAAATATATTTTTTTTAATTTATCGTTTGTCTATTATTTGATGATTTCACATTTAAATATAGGTTCATAAACCGAGAAATATTTATATAAGGCTCATGACGAGCTTTAATAAGTTCCATTCTGAGCAAATCAAAGCGTTGATCTCCATTTGTATACCTTTCTTTGTTCGTCAGCTATGTAACATTCTACTGCAACAAAATCAGAACGCAAAAGAAACGAAAACCTCAAAGGAATGCCCTATTGTAATCATGAAGTCAGAACGCGAAAGAAATTTTAAATCAAAGCTTTTTTTAATTAACTATAAAAAGATCACGCTGTTTTCGTTTTCGTTACATCAATCAAAGGTTGTTAATTAAACTGTACATTAAATTTATACTAATTCTTTTTTCCGCATTGTTATCGCTGATCGGACGAATTGATCAATCAGTTTGCCATGTTGAGAAAGATATCTGGTTGTAAAGAAACATTATTTTCTAGGGTGTGGAGTTTAAATCAACTTAATCTGATTTTACTCAAATAAATCTTATTTATTTTACTTTAAAAAAAAGTCACGATTTCTGTTTACTTTGGAACGGAGTAAAATGTATTCTCCTTGTAGAGTATTTGACTTTACGTTCATTGCCAGGGAAATAAATACTGCACCGCAGCATGTTGTTCTGTCCTTGGTTTTGATGGTCCATTAGCTTGGGCCATTTTGAGGCCCTGATCACGAGCGCTATTTATTTTGGCTGCACAGAGTTCCTACACGTTTGTTTCCTGTAATGTCTGTTATGTTCACCGTTTCACGTGTAAACCAGCGTTTCTCGATCGCTAATATAGAGAGGTTGTAACCTAAAAAAATAACTCTCGAAAGAAACTTCCCGACTTGGTGATTCTTCCCTTTGCCCGGCCCATACACATTTCAAATCGAAAACTCCGCTATACCTACTTAATAAGGGTCTTTAACGCGCCTTTCACCTGTCCCGCCTACAGCGAAGAGCATATTCCACAGCCGATAACACTTCGGTGCCTCCTGTTCGAGGCGGGGCTTAGGCCGCACGTCCGGGAGCTTCCTGGCTCGTGACGACGACCATTCCCCGAAGTGAAGAACCCAGGGGTCCATTTTCTCCCTCTCTCTCCGCCAGGGCAGCAGGTGCGACAGCCACGTGCTTTGCAGCTGGGTCCGTCGCGACGTAGTCAGAAATGAGTCATAGCCAAGGTTCTCCGCAGTTAGGCCAGGCCTCTCTCCCCTTCCGGAGCGCACGAACCCACACGCACACACACACACGTCCCGTTGACGTCACGGACGCGTTGAGACACGTTTTGGGCAGCCTTCGACAGGTGGGCGTCAGTCCTGAACACGTCGGGACTCGTTTTGGGACTCGTTTCCGCAGCGTTGAAACTCGGAAGAAGGTTGCCGAAGGTTCCATTCTTAACAGCCCCTCCGGGGCCAGGGAAACCTCGAATGGCCGGTGGTACAATCGCTGGCCTGAAGAGGTGGGCTTGGAGTAGGCCTTGAGAAGACGCTGCAAGCACCAAACAAACTCCCAAACCTCTCACAACGGAGGCATCAGCGGAAACGTCCCCCACAACACCACGCCACACCGCAGTCAAACGCTCGGAATTCGCCAAAGACCCGCCAGACTGGATTACGGATTACCAAAATTTGGTACAATTCCGGGTATCGAGACCCCCTGTCGCCAAAAAAACTCATTTTTTCAACGAGGTCACTAAGAACAAAAGACAAAAGACAAAAACTTTTCGCAATTTGTGAGGTCATTTTGGGGTATCAACGAAGTGCCCCCACTTAGATCCTCATTCCCGTGGATGACGAAGACCTCTGAGATCAACCCTACTAATTTTCGTGATGTCAGAAAAATCTGCTCAACCCATCGGCATTGCCGTTAAATTTGCCTTTCCTTTTTCTTACGCTGAAGTCATAGTGATCGATTTTCACGTGATTTCTAGACGTGAAAATGCGGTCCTTATAGCGCCGATAAAACAATCCGCCTTTTTC
Organism: Ixodes persulcatus; assembly: GCA_013358835.2. Lineage (NCBI taxonomy): Eukaryota > Metazoa > Arthropoda > Arachnida > Ixodida > Ixodidae > Ixodes > Ixodes persulcatus. The sequence goes on along the minus strand of JABSTQ010001857.1, from coordinate 9,325 downwards.
ATGCCCCGTCACATTGGTCCTAGCAATCTCCTGAGCTGTAGCGCGAAACCCTGACACACTAGGGTCGCTCTTCTGCTCGACTCTGTCTACTCGTAGCAGAGGACCAAAGTTACGCGACGCCGGAGCTACGAGAGATCTTTCACTGATCCCCTCTTCCTCCGCCTTTTCCGCCGGCGCGTTGGGACGGCGTACGCTTCCTAGTGCTACGAGATCAGGCTGTTCTACAACCTGGTTCCTCTCATCCCGGTTTTCTGCCTCCAACTCTGGGAGTGCTTGCTCCCCGTCACCTGCCTCTGGCTCTGGATCCCTCGTCAACAAAGGGGCGACCTGACGCGATTTGGACCTCGTACACGACTGTACTAGCCCTTTTCCCAGTTGTTGACCCCTTTCGCGCAGCAGGAAATCTGACCGGTTAGAAAACAAATAAGGATATTCCAACGGGACTGTCTGCGAGACAGCCGCCTCTGTCACTAGCTCTCCGAACGGGCCAGTTATCCTTACTCTCGCCATAGGCAGACAGACACTGTGCTTTTCGAGCAGCTGCTTGATCCAAACTACCTTTCCAGTAAAATCGGATGGCGTTACATACGACGGATGAACAACGTCCATCGTCGCTGCACTGTCACGAAGCACCCTGCACGGCTTTCCGTTTACCTGGAGCTCGTGAAGATAGGGACGAAGGAGCTTCAGGTCCTCGTCACTACCGTTCACGTACGAGAACACCACCCGCGGTTTCTTACATCTGGCCGCTGTGTGTCCCGGCTCCTGACAGTTGTAGCACAGGAACGGCTTCCTTGCCTCGAACTGCCCTGTTGGGCTTTTCCGCGCCTCGTCTCCGTTCGAGTGTTCTGCGCTCTTTTGTGGGACCTTTTGTCCTGCTTCGGGCTTCTCGGGCCCGTTTTCTCGCGAGTCATTTCTGTGTCGAAAGGTCTTGCGCTGATCGCTTCGGCCGGATTCGCTTTCCTCGCCGCTCAGCTTTCTACGCGTTGCGTACTCTTCGGCTAGCTCAGCGGCCCTTTCGACAGAGTCGACTCCCACCCTGTCCTGCACCCAGAGCTTGACTGACTGCGGAATGCTACGAAAGAACTGTTCGAGGCACACACACTCGACTACCTTGTCTCGGCTTTCGTACACTTCCTCGCTCTTCAACCATTCTATCAGGTTGGTTTTAAGCCCGTACGCGAATTCCGAGTAGCCCTCGCTGCTCTTTTTGGATGCGTTTCTAAACCTTTGACGGAACGCCTCGGCAGAAAGGCGGTACCGCTTCAAAAGGCTGGACTTCACCTTGTCGTAGTCGTCCGCGTCTCCAGCACTAAGGCGCGCGACAACCTCTGCAGCCTCACAGGGCAACAGAGTCAAAAGCCGTTGCGGCCACGTTTCTGGGGCGAAGCTCAACTTCTCACATGTCCTCTCAAAGTTAACTAAGAATAGGCCCACGTCTTCCCCAACTTTAAACGGCTGCATGAGCTTCTTCATTTGATACGACTCGGTCTCACTTGCTCGTACCGGAGCCCCAACTCTACTGTTCTGCGAGTTTAATCGCTGTTGTTCAATTTCGAGCTCTAGCCTTTTCAGCGCTCGCTCCTGGTCTCGTTCCTCTTTCGCTGCAGTCTGTGCTCGTTCCTCTCTAGCTGCAGCTTGCTCTCGTTCCTCTTTCACTGCAGCCTGTTCTCGTTCCTCTTTCGCTGCAGTCTGTGCTCGTTCCTCTCTAGCTGCAGCTTCACTCTTAGCGTTCTGAAGCAGTTCCCACGTATTTTTAATTTCCTCTGCTTCCGCGCTCTCTGAAATCGCTTTACTGATCTCAGATTTCTTCATCTTTTGCTCCACCTCCACACCCAATTCTTCACATAAACAGAGTAAATCTGTTCTCAGTAACCTCATCAGATCCATGATCGCTGCTCTTTAGCTTTGGCTTTGCAATAAAACTTGTCGCGAGGTTGTACACAAACCTAGCGCACGAGTCAAACACTAAGGATTCCCAGCAGTTCAAAATTAATTACCCATAATCTGAAGCCTGGCGAATCTCAAAGTAAAGTCCAAACGCTCACCCGCAGATGTAGCACGATGTCGCATGGTCCGATCCCACCCGCTGCCAACCAGTTGTTCGAGGCGGGGCTTAGGCCGCACGTCCGGGAGCTTCCTGGCTCGTGACGACGACCATTCCCCGAAGTGAAGAACCCAGGGGTCCATTTTCTCCCTCTCTCTCCGCCAGGGCAGCAGGTGCGACAGCCACGTGCTTTGCAGCTGGGTCCGTCGCGACGTAGTCAGAAATGAGTCATAGCCAAGGTTCTCCGCAGTTAGGCCAGGCCTCTCTCCCCTTCCGGAGCGCACGAACCCACACGCACACACACACACGTCCCGTTGACGTCACGGACGCGTTGAGACACGTTTTGGGCAGCCTTCGACAGGTGGGCGTCAGTCCTGAACACGTCGGGACTCGTTTTGGGACTCGTTTCCGCAGCGTTGAAACTCGGAAGAAGGTTGCCGAAGGTTCCATTCTTAACACTCCTGAACTGACATTCTAAAGAGACAAACAAACAAACAAACTAGTCGTTAGTTGTTTATACAGCAGGAGTTTAGTCTGCCAGAACATGGCGACCTTGGTACCCCCTGTAGATAACTAAGATAATCAATTTAGCCAGTGCAGTGCAACCGCTAGCCTGGGGTCTTTAACGTGCACGATACACGAGCGCACGCCGGTACGATGCTCATCCAGATCGAAACGGGCAGGGGCGAGGATTGAACCCAGGATCCCCGGGTTCTAAGGAGACGCCCTGCCGTTTTCACCATGGCTCGCTTGTGTTTCTGGGATAAGCTTTTAGTTGTTTGTTTCGTAATTAAATTTTACAGCGCTATAGACGAACTCAAATCACAGACTCCCCCCGAATTCGGTTTCTGCGCACGCGCAGTGCCCACCACCTGGTGTGGGCAAAGCGGGCAATTGTTTGGAAACACTGTATTACGTCCGGACGCAACCGACGCTACGAGCTGATGGGACCAACCAGGCAGCGCCAGAAAGTGCACCGTCATGGTGTTCGTTCGTGTTTCTGCTATCCGCTAATGCCGCAATGGACCCTTTTTTCAAAATTCCATCGTGCAACGTTGGCGGTCGCCATTGCTAGGTGACGCAAGCTACCGCCCGTTATGAAGGGTACAGCCTTTGGCATCCATCCAACCATCCATCCTTGGACACAAAGCGCGTGATTGGATCCGAGTCCTTGCCGAACGCTGACGCAGCCCGCGTGTCCAATAAATGCTTGAGCATCGTACCGGCGTGCGGTCGTGTATCAATGCACGTTAAAGACCCCAGGCTAGCAGTCGTACTGCACTGGCTAAATTGCTCATCGACAGCTGGGGGACTCGTAGCCCGTTGAGGCACACAAAGTTCTAGGCTTTATAAACATATACACAACCTTTTTTTTTTTTTTTTGCCTAATGTTTTGAGTGTGCGATTCACTAACGGCGGACAGGCATTGGCGCGGACTTTCTAAAAGGGAATGCGGAGCAATTCTACACGGTCGAAAATAAAGAGAAGTTTTAACCTTTGCGCAGAAGAGATATGCTACTGACGTCAAACACAATTGTGAGACCAGCCATGTATTCGATAACGCATCTACAGCTGCGGTTTCGGCGGTCAAATGGTGTGTCTGTTTTTGCTATAACTCTCTAGAAAAAAATAAATAATAACTTACCCGTTTACTCTCTTAATAATGTGCCTTTAGACGCCGTATCTTTTTATGAATACCTTGGTGTTCACATTTCATCTAACCTTACTTGGAGCGTTCACACCTCGTACGTTATGCTAACCGAATGCTCTGTTATCTTCGACGTAACTTTGCAAAAGCTAAGCCGTTTCAGTTTGGGATCCCAGCCATGACAATTTGATACACTCACTTGAAATGGTTCAAAATAATTTTCTTCGTTTCATATTGTCTAACTATAATTTAACTGCAAGCATCAGTGCAATTAAATCTAACTTTCATATGCCATCCCAGTATCTCGCCACAAAACCTCTTGTCTCTGCCTCTCACAAACTGTTTCTTCATCCTTCCTTGCGCGCCAGACATATTTTACCCCCCCCCCCCTTTCCCAAAAAATCTCATCTCGATTAGATCATGTTCATAAAGTCGGGATTCTATCGTCTAGAACTCGTGCTTTTTTTTAGTCATTCTTTCCCCGCACATCAGTGTAGTGGAATAACCTTCCCGCCCCAACAGCAACAATCGAAGATCACCTTGTTTATTCGGCGCTTTCCATTCAATCGAAGATCACCAGCAGTTCAAGAACGCCATAGCTAATATTGTATAACTAGGAGTCAGTTTACTGTACCAATAATCACTGCATTTTTTATCTATACTAATACATTGTACCCACTCCCCTCTCGAGTCTCTACTGCCTTTGGCCCTGAGGGTATATTGCCGCGAGCGCAGCTAAGTAAGTAGGCAGCGCGCTCGTGGCCTAACGGTTATCGCGCGTGCCTTCCACGCAGAAAGCCCAGGGTTCGATCCCTGGCAGCGCCGTGTCTTTTATTTATTCTTCCAATTTAGATTTCTGGTAATTTCGAGAACCGTGTTGCTCGTTCTAGGTTAGAATGTTCTGCGCGCCGAATGTTCCAGGCCGAATGTTCCAGAAGCCCACGCGTGCACAAAAGGGGCTCCGCGTAACCAACCGGACTCAGTTTCGCCCCAGCGTTCGACTCTGCTGTCACGCCGACCTCGACGCCCGCGACGCTCTGTTCTCTTCTGCTGTTATCGTTTTTCCTTTTGTTTCTGGGCACAAGTTCGCCCCATTAAACGTTTAGTTTCTTCAGTTATTTTCGCCTCATCAATTGTCATTCGTGACATTTTGGTGGAGGTGCTGGGTACGCACTCTATGTTTCTCAACCGTACCCCTCCGAGGACCCGTTCGGCAAGTCCCACTCCAAGTCGTCGACTCGTGGAAGAGGCAGTGCCTCGGGCAAGCCAGCGTCTGCAAGGACAACGCCCTGAGTTTGGACCACTACCGGACAAAACAAAGAAGCAACCGAAGCCGACGATGAACTCCACGGCCCAGTCGACGGAAAACCCCCAAGCAGCACCGTCCTACGTCTTCCTGCCTGTGGTTCCCCGTGTGCCGACGCCATTTCACGGTGAAATCTACGAGGACGTAGAAGACTGGCTGCAGAACTACGAACGTGTGGCCCGCTACAACGCGTGGACGGCAGAACAGCGCCTCCAAAACATTTACTTCGCACTGGAGGGAACGGCAAGACAATGGTTTGCGAACCACGAGGCTTCCCTCACGACGTGGGAGACATGCGTGGAGGAGCTAAAGCGCACCTTCACAAACCAACACCGACGTCAACGAGCCGAGGACATCCTTCAAAGAAGATGCCAAGGTCTGAACGAGAGCGTGACAAGCTTCACTGAAGATGTCCTGCGCCTGTGCGCCCGTGCCGACCCTGGAGCCGCCGAAGACAAGAAGCTGCGCGTCCTCATGAGAGGCGTGAAAAGCGAGATTTTTGGCGGCCTCGTTCGCAATCCACCGACGACCGTAGATGAATTTGTTGCTGAGGCAACAAACATTGAACGAGCGCTGTTGGCCAGGGCGAGTCATTATCAGAGAGTCGCCGGCGTAACTGCCACCTCATCTCTTCCATCTTCCCTCCCTGACCTCGGCGAAATCGGCATCGAGAACCTTCGGGAGGTCATTCGGGATGTGGTCCGAGAAGAACTGAAGCGGTTGCTCCCTTCTCCAGAACGACCCGCCGCTGTTTCAATCGCCGAGGCTGTTCGCGAGGAGGTACACCGGGCCCTCTTGCCAGAGGTCCCCGTCGCAGTGGCTCCCGAACGGCCGGTCTTGACCTACGCCGCCGCCGCCAAGAGAGAACCCCCCGTCGCAGCACACTACCAGCCAGCTCCCAGACGTGAGGCACCGGCGCCGCAGTATGCTCCACGCCCAGAGCAGCGTGGTGCGAGGAAGACCGACATTTGGAGGACGGCCGATCGACGCCCCCTGTGCTACCACTGTGGTGAAGCGGACCACATCTACCGACGATGCCCCTACCGCCAGCTGGGCCTACGAGGGTTTGCGCCCAACGACCCTCGACCACGTCTTGGAGAGCGACCTCGGGACATCGAGGACTACCTCCGCCGCTCTTCGTCTCCTGAGTCGTCTCCCCGCCGGGTATTCCGTTCACCATCTCCTCGACGCTCGCCATCGCCCTTCCGCCGGTCTCGCCGAGACAGCCTGTCTGGCCTGTCACCCATCGCTTCCCGCCGGGAAAACTAGGCGCGGCAATGCCGGGAGGTGGCGTTGCCGACGACGAACGATGCCAAGATCCTCCAAGATCGTCGGAGCTCTCCCACTCTAACGCCGCAACGCCCCGAAACGACGTTTCTGCAAGAGTGCCGAATAACCTCAACGTAATCATCGACGGCCACGACGCGACAGCACTCGTCGACACCGGAGCAGACTACTCCGTTTTGAGTGGGAGACTCTCTCGCCGCCTTCGGAAAGTTACGACGTCGTGGGACGGACCGCAGATACGAACCGCCGGCGGACATCTCATCACACCTGTCGGCAGGTGCACTGCGCGCGTTGAGATCCACGGCGAAACCTGCCCTGTGAAGTTCGTCATTCTGCAAGACTGTTCGAGGGACGTCATTCTCGGAATGGACTTCTTGTGCGAATACGGCGCCATCATCGACCTTGCGGAGAATAAGTTGACGCTTCGGAAGCCTGTCCCATCGGCAGAAAATCCCAAAGCAACGTTAGCTACAGTCCGAGTCCTTGCCAGCCATGTAAACCTGCCGCCGCTGTCGAGTGTCTTTGTACCCGTCGGAACCGAAGAAGTCACCTGCGGTGTAGCACTGTTGGAAGGAAGCGTCCAACTTCTCGTTGGACGAGGGATTGGCATTGCGAGAGGCGTAATCGAGATCCAGGACAGGTGTACCGTAGCCCTTGTCACCAACTTCCGGCAAGAGTCGCAGCACCTTACAAAGGGTACAGCTGTGGGCTTCGTCGAGGAAATTCCGGACTCAGCCGCGATCGCCGTGATCTCAGAAGACGCTTCTCCGGCGCAGCACAAGAGAACCACGCCGTCAGAGCTCGACATCGACCCGTCCCTCCCAGCCCCACAACGACGGCAACTCAGTGACCTTCTCGCCGAGTTCAGTGAGTGCTTCTCCACGTCGTCGAAGGTGCGCCAAACGACGGTTGCGAAACATCGAATAATCACTGATGACGACGCTCTCCCTGTGCATCGGCCACCGTACCGAGTCTCCGTGAAAGAAAGGGAAGTTATCCAGAAGCAAGTTCAGGAAATGCTTGATGACGACATTGTCCAGCCCTCAAACAGTCCGTGGGCTTCCCCAGTAGTCCTAGTGAAGAAAAAAGACGGAACCCTGAGGTTCTGCGTGGACTACCGCCGGCTGAATGCAGTAACAAAGAAGGACGTCTACCCGCTGCCCCGCATCGACGACACCCTGGACCGGCTGCGCCACGCCCGATACTTTTCGTCGATGGACTTGAAGAGCGGGTACTGGCAGATTGAGGTCGACGAACGAGATCGTGAGAAGACGGCCTTCGTCACACCGGACGGACTGTACGAATTTAAAGTGATGCTGTTCGGGCTGTGCACAGCGCCGGCAACCTTCCAGCGTGTTATGGACACCGTCCTTTCCGGCTTGAAATGGCAGAGCTGTCTCGTCTACCTCGACGACGTTGTCGTGTTCGCAACCGAATTCGACGAGCACCTCAGACGACTGCGAGCCGTGCTACGGGCCTTCAAATCTGCTGGGCTGACACTCAAGCCTTCGAAGTGCCGGTTCGCCTATGGAGAGCTCAAATTCCTGGGCCACGTCGTGAGTGCTCAGGGTGTAAGTCCTGATCCTGCAAAGACGTCCGCTGTCGCCGAATTCCCCAAGCCATCGGACAAGAAGGCCGTCCGTAGATTCCTTGGGCTGTGCGCCTACTACAGGCGTTTCGTGCGTGACTTTGCACAGATTTCTTCACCGCTGACGAATCTGACGAAGGACGACGTGCAGTTCCAGTGGGGAGAAGAGCAACAACAAGCGTTCGACGAACTCAAGCGAAGGCTGCAGTCGCCCCCTATCCTCGGACATTTTGATCAGTCGGCGGAGACAGAAATACACACGGACGCCAGCAATACCGGTCTCGGTGCGGTGCTCGTTCAGCGACAAGAAGGGGCAGAGAGAGTAATTGCTTACGCAAGCCGGGCGCTGTCTAAGGCAGAACAAAATTATTCAACGACCGACAAAGAATGCCTTGCTGTCATCTGGGCGATCACCAAGTTCCGTCCGTACTTGTACGGTATCCCGTTCCGCGTGGTCACAGACCACCACGCCCTCTGCTGGCTCGCAAACCTCAAGGACCCGTCAGGACGATTGCTCGCTGGAGTCTGCGACTGCAAGAATTCGACGTAACCATTGTGCACAAGTCTGGCCGCAAGCATAATGACGCCGACTGCTTGTCTAGGGCCCCAGTCGAATCTCCACCTGACAGCACCGACGACGATGATGACGCTCGTTTTCTCGGAGCAGTTACAGATACCGACATGGGAGCACTTCAACGAGACGACCCGGAGCTTCGCGCCGTAATCGACCACCTCGAAGGTCAAGGAAGTTCCGTTCCGCAAGTCCTGGCCCGAGACTTGTCAAGCTTCGTTCTGCGGGGAGGTGTGCTCTTCAAGAAGAACTTCGGAACCAGCAACCCTGCCTGGCTGCTGGTTGTGCCTACCAGCCTGCGAGAAGAAATCCTTCAAGCATGCCACGACGACCCGACGGCTGGACACCTTGGCTACAGCAGGACGCTTGCCCGGATTCGGGACAAGTACTACTGGCCAAGACTCCCGAAAACCGTCCATCTGTACACACGGTCGTGCCATGAGTGCCAACGACGTAAGAAGCCTCCGACAAAGGCAGCAGGACTCTTGCAGCCGATATCTGCCCCGACTACGCCCTTCCAGCAGGTCGGAATGGATTTGCTCGGGCCGTTCCCAACATCGACGCAAGGGAACCGGTGGATCCCTAGTAGCACCATATGTTGCCACAACGTTACTGGAATGTCACAAATGTAATGTAACGTTGGGGCACATTTGGGTATGTTATAGCAACGTTTGAAAACCAACGTAGCAGAAACATTCTCCTGTAACATTGCTTGACTGTCACTGAACGTCATGTAACGTTACATCACATAGGCAAACGTTTTATGAATGTTAGAGAAGCAACATTGGAGCAACGTTTAGAAATAACCTCTAGGTAACATTTCCATCCTGACATACGGGCAATGTTTTGTAGCGACGGTGGCCTAATGTGAGGATGTG
>JABSTQ010001856.1:0-21035 GCA_013358835.2 Ixodes persulcatus | reverse complement strand
GCGACGCCCTCCTAGCTGAAGGTAAATCATTCAGTCACTACACCAAGAGCGCGCTTTGCTTCGGGATAGGAGATGTTTTCCTTCACCTTCAGGGTCAGAATTTCCTTGTTCTCTTTTAAAGTGTTAACCTGACCTAGAATATGCAAGGTGCTTGCCTTTACAATTTACAATTTCATGTCTTCATGACAGTCGTCGGCATTGTGCTCACAGCTACCGCACCTGGCACACAGGATACACTACTCTGAAGATACATTTATACACCCGGGACATACGTTGCGCCGGAACATGGCACGAGCTGTTCCTAAAGAACAATAGCAGCCACGTTTCTCTCAAGCACACCTCTTGAACTAGCAGTGCGCGATAAGGGCGACCTGGCGAGTCAGGGAAGCGCAGATATTTCAAGATAGAAGGGACCGAGACGCGATAAAACTAGTGCTCGACCCATTGAACGCAACGTGGCTCGAAAAACGATTCAACTGATAGGCAGAGATTCGCAGATCTCCAGCAAGATGACGGACCGGTCAATTAGCCAGATCGCTTGCACGGAAATCAATTTAGCGAAAGACTGTCGGGTGCATTTGTGATTTATCTGCCGTCGACGTCAAGCACCTTATCGCGTCTGCTATAATGGTGGTGCGAATTGATCACTAATGGCAGATGCTAATAAAACGCAAGCGATTGAATTCCTTATTCTGTACAAGAGCCTCAAGCGGTCAGAACGCAGCAATGAGTGCAAGGATGTTGATCCTCATCGGAGGAAGCCTCCTATCTTCCCTTGTGAGTGTTTTCACGTCATCCTTTTAATACATTGTTATATAAAAAATAAAGAAACGTGGCAATGCTTAAAAAGTCGACGCTTATCATGATCAGTTGCGACGGATTCATATATAAAACTATTTTAAACCTGATTAAACGAAAGGCAAGGCCATTTCCATTACAACTCTATAGAAACATTCAAGGCCTCATAGAACCCATATCCCATATAATCCTGTGAAGAAACCATATGACTCAGTATATGCATTTGTCTCAATGTAGAACGCACGAGTCGATTTTATGTTTGTCCTTGGTTGTCTACCACACTTTCTTTGTCATATAGCACACAAAATTCATTTTTTTCTGTATTTAATAATTTGCCGATCAGTTATATCTAAATTAAGTAGATTTGGCGAACAGCACCGACAATTGCTGTGTGTTTTATCTTTATAATACGTGTATACGATCCGGAAGATTGTCGTGAACAACTTAAACCTATATTGTTCGTTAATACAAATACCTAATTTTCAAACGTTCCTCTGTATGGGTCTTCCATATGGTATGGGATCTGGGACGTATGGGTGCATGTTTGTTTAAACAGGATGTTAAAAAAAGATCTATACATAGCAACATTTACTCGCTCCCTTTAACACATGCAAATCAAGATTTGGCATTTGTATTTATAACGTTTTATATCACCATAACTCGTCAAGTCATACAAGCTAAGGCATTAGAGAGCCCCTCGGAGCGCCGACCCAAGCTTTTACCTTTTGCCAAGAGACCAGAAAGAAGCGAATGTTTTTTTTTTTTTTTATAACAGCACAGTTAGGAAAGGTTCGCTATCCTTCATTTGCGAAAAAAAAAAAGATATTGAGATATAAATTTTGAATTCTAAGTTTTTAATTGGCGGTGAGTTTCGTGTAACAACATATTCAAGCAATGTGACCCGCTCCTATCAGAGGACTCGGTGGAAACACGCTTTTTGTTGCTGCCCGAAACACATTCAGAACGTTTTAATATCCGAGTTGTTCTCTCAGGACACAACCATAATGAGAATGCGTAGTTTTATGCAGCCAGGGCGGTCTAGAGGAAAACACTTCATGAAGTGAGGCCATTTTGATCACACTCGTCCCCTTAGTGTTCTCAATCTTTGACCGCCATTGCTCTTAACGAAAACCCGAGACTCAAGATTACGAACCAACAAAAAGAAAACAAATTTGGAAGAAACCAGAAGGTTTTCCGATGAATGATCTGCTCTGCTAGACTTCCAGAGAATAAAACCGAATACAATAATATATATATATGATTTTCACAAGGTCGATTCTTTGGTCAATTTCGAGACCCGAAAAATATCGCCAAGAATACCGATCCCGCCAAAAATGTTTTCTCAAGGTCACAAATACATAGCGTCCCACTCTCGTTCGCAAAGGTTTCTGCCCGCTGAAATATTTTTGAAAACCACACTTCGCCCAATTCGCGAAAGTCGTTTACACTATACCCCACAATAAATCTCGCAACTGCAAAAAAAAAAAAAGCAGTAGTTTTTTTTTTTTTTTATAACAGCAGCAGTATAATAAACAACACGCTGCTCTGACCTCCCATCCCAACGGTGGCGTTGCTGTCGGCATGGCGCATGCGCACAATGCTTCTTTACCTTATTAGAATCTAGTTTCCGCCCACGCGCATTTCCCACACCTGATGTGGAATAACGGCGTCTTGCTTGTGAACAGCGCGTTGGCATATGGGTTGAGCGTCCCGCAGTGCTGACTGAAGGACTGAGACCTGCTAGTCTCTAAAGGCGGCCCGGCAAAGCTAGGGCTAAAGTCCAAAGTGAGATTCAAGTCTCTGAACATTCTGGCAGATTGGAGGATGTGGGCATACCAGTCGTAATGAAAGACCAGTTTGAAAATTTTCACTCGAGCGTTACAATGCGGGGGGGGGGGGGGGGGGGGAGTGTATAAAACTTCGTGGGCATGTCAGTATTCAGGTATCTACGAGTAATGGGGAGTTTTTCGTAAGGAGCCACCGACTGTGTCGCGAGAAGTTCAATCGCCATTTCTATATGTGGCTTCGGGAACTTGTTCCGCGAGCATTAGGTAATCCTATATTGCGCCCGATTTTATTGGGTGATTTTTCAATGTCAAAGTACCGCTGTCATCCCACGTTTTATTCCCTACCTGAAATAAAGCTAAGCAAAGTTTGACTGATTTCGTATCTAAGTTGAAGCCTACAAACTGTGAAAATAAAATGCTTATGTGATTATACTGAGAAACAAACTAGATTAAATGTGTTATTGTTTTCTTCACAGGTGCTTCAAGTTGTGGGTAAGCTAGCCACTTTTCTTTATCTAAAATCAGTTGAACATACGATACGAATTACATGCAGCAATTGTTTTTAATTGTTTCAGCAGAAGATAATTATGTTCGAATTGAAAATATTCTAATATTGTGCACAGGAAGCTTGAAAACGTAGCATTTCTGCAAATGGTTAATTTTGCCCATCAGGTCGATTCACGGGTTTGCGAACTATGACTCAGCGCTTCGCAAACACTGATGGTGTCACCTCTACATGATAATGACTTTCTGGGACCGTACGCGGGATCCTAGAAATGTTCCTGTCAAAGACTGGATTCTTCAGTAAAATACAAAGTGGCAAAATAAACCGGAGGAATATGCTGCTAAACTTCATAATATTGAGCACGTCGAAGGCAAAGTTTAATGCAGAAACTTGCAGATTACAAGGATCCTATTGATTAAACCCACAATAATAACGCAGAAATCTAGCGAGGTATGCGACACTGTTATTAACTCATACCTAAAAAACTGCACATGTCAAAAATGTAAATAAAACAAATAGTGAGATGAGGGAATATGAATATAGAATTCGGAACCTAAGGTTTTTTTTTGTTTTTTTTTTCAATTTACATATATAATGTTAAATCTTTCACATTTTGTCCCTGGTTTAAATAGTACGTTTAGCGCGAGTGGTAAAGCTAAAAATGGGTTACAGTCATGTCTCGGTAATATGGATACCCCGCTATATGGACATCACTTTCGGGGACACATTGGGAAAATACATGCATTTTTGTCTCGTTATTATGGACAACTCACATTATGGACGATTTTTTGCGGGAACGGAGGTGTCCATATTAACGAGACATCACTGTATGTGCATTAAAAGGTCAGTTCTATTTTAAAAAAAATTCGCACCGACTTTTATCTCTGAACTCCAAGAACGCATGAAATGCGGTGTTTAAGGTGCGATCGTTTAAATTTATTTAGAGGACATTAATCCGTCACATCGGGAATTGAAAAATCTTTTTTTTTTTAACCATTTCCCTATAAATGTAGCGATAAAACTAAATTACAGGTCACGTGACATCGATTTCCCCGCCAAATGTAGAAGGGTAAACTTATTTGGTGTATGGTTCACGTGGCATCAGGCCAATTGACGCCAATTCTTTCGCTAAATTTAGCGGGGAGACTAATTTGGTGTATAGGTTTCGCTACCTCAAGTCACGTGATGTTAAATTTCCCGCTAATCTGAGCGGGTAAAGTGAATTCGTGTGTAGGCAGGTCAAGTCACATCAATGTTCCCGCTAAATTTAGCGGGAAACTGAATTGTTGCATACGTCACGTGACGTCACGTCACGCGACATCAATTTCTTCGCTGAGTTTGGTGAGTAAATTTAATTCGGGTGTCATGAAATATAATTGGTGCATTATCGCGCGAATTGACGTCACGTGATCTTACACCAATTTAGTTTCTGCGCTAAATTTAGCGGATAATGCGTGGACGGACGAACAAAATGTTGGGATTTGGTGGTTCCGTTAAAAAGGCATTTTATGTTTTAAAGAAAAAAAAACAATGGCAGGGACGGTTGTTGCATTTTTGCTGCTATCAAACCGCTAAGAAGAAAATATAAAATACTTGCTTTGCCAGGTGTGCAATATATATATATATATATATCGAACAACGCGTCGGAGCTCTAGTATTAAAATTACAGCGATGTCTCTCTTTTTAATACGGCGTACAATGCGCAGTTTTGGGGCACATACAGGTTTTCTTTCAGCGCTTGCACTCACTAGATCCTGAAATCGCAACAATCCTTCAATATAAAGCCAAATTTGCATGGTGCGATTCTACTCGAAATTTCGCAGCTGCGACGCTGCTCGTGAGGCATAAAAAGAATGGTGGAAGGTGCGGTTTTCAACGTTGAAGCTGCAAAATCGCGAGAGAAATCGAACCTTGTGAATCGGGCTTAAGTGACAACGTTCGTACGCATAAGTAGCGCGTGTTCTCTAGAACATTTTCTCACTAAAGTAACTGACCAAATGAGAACGGCAGGGAGGGTCTTTGGGAAGTGCGGCCCCCAGCAAGCGCTCCATGAACGCTCGAAGCAGCCGAAGCCTTGCCAAAGGTCTCGCGCCTCAAGTGGGAGAACGGAATCTTCTTCCACGCGTTCTCACCTTGTCGCTGACTAGATATATTTAGTTATTGATACCACTAGCATCTCCGGGAGATGTGGTAGGAGGGGGTACATAATGTTTTCATAAAGGTATTCATTTCTAGTCATTTTATGCACGCGGCAACAAGACAATCAGCGTCATCAGTATACAGTATCGAATAAAAAATAAAGCAAAACGGGAAAAACCTTACAAGAAATACCGTCAATCGCAGGAGTTACAGAAACTGCGGTGGTTAGCAATGAGTGATGACTCAGATGAAGCATTTATTACATGACTGGTTAGGGCATTCGAATCATAAACGGTCCTTGGGAAAAATGAGAACTCAAATCCATCGACTTTACAGCTGTATTCTATACAATAGACATTTCGCGTCGGGTAATTATGAAGAGCAGGTGAAATATATGTAGATGTGTCAATATTAAATCGGTTGTTTAGTAGGTCCAACGATAATGTTTCTCTTTGAAACATTGATTGATTACTTTTATAACTGTGCAATTTGTTGATTTGTTGACTTATACGTTTTCTTTTTTTTGTTGTTGTTGTCTATTTTTTCTACTATGAATTGATCATTTGTACTTTGTAAACCCATTGTACTCACCCCCCTCTGTAACGTCTGATGGGCCCTGAGGGTATTGAAATAAGTAAATAAATAAATAATTAGTGTGTCTATAGTTTAATGAGCTAATGCTGAAACACACATATAACTCTGAAACCGGGTATTGTCTCTGAAATTTGTTGTATATAAAACGCAAGCCTTTTCTCTGAACGAATTCAAGTAAATGTATGTTGGTTTTAGTAAACGGGTCACAGGCAACGGATGTATACTCTAATATAGGCAGAACAAATGCTTTCTAGGCTGTTAGTTTTACGTCGGATGATGTTTACTTTAAATTTCGCCGGAGAAAGCAGAGCTCAGTTAATGCCTTGTCCACAATGCACTTAATATGGGTGTTCCAACGCAGGTTATTTAAAATGATAACACCGAGGTATTTATAGGAAGTCACTTCGGCTAGGACAGTATTGTTAATGGAATAGGTATAGGAAAGAAAACTAGTTTTGTAGGTTATATGAATTCGAACACATTTAGTGACATCTACCACGAGTCACACCAAGTGTGTACCTTGAATAAACCGCTGTTAAGTAAAGTCTTGTCACTAACATCATTTACCTCAGTGAAGATAACAACATTGTCCGCAAATAAGCGCGCAGTGTTGGACAAAATACTCGAAAATACTCGATAAAAGTATTTAAGTTATGTTACTAAATACTTGCTCCATAAAGTATTTAAAATACCACTCAAGTTACTTTAACTGTAAAGTATCTTGAGTAGAGTACAAATACTTAAAAATCTATTTCAATTCCTTTTAAAGACACTTCCGCATTGCGTAATTTTTATCGACGTCAGACAGAACGACAATTATACAGTTGCGCAAATCTGGTTTACCCGAATGGTTTATTAACACGCAACAACACAAAACGGGAAAAGAAAAAAAAAACGTATCACCGGGCTATTTTATGCAGTCCAACTATTAGGAGCAGGATATTGTCACGAATGACAAATTATGAGGCGGCGAATAACTGAAGAAACTCAACGTTTAATGGGGACCCGGAACAAAATAGTGAAAAGCTAGCGTTGCAGACGTCGATGTTGGCGAAACAGAAGGATCCAGCGCTGGGGCGAGAGTGACTCCGGACCGCCACTCGAAGCATCTTTTGTGCCCGCGTGGGTTTCTGGAAAATTCGGCTTAGAATGTTCGGCGCGTAAAACATTCGTAACTCAATCAGACGAAAAGGTTTTTGAAGTAACGAGAATGTCAAGTTGAAAGAATAATTAAAAAAGGTCAGCACTTCTGACACACCTCTCACAATTGTTCGCACATGTTCGACGTGACGCTGTTTATCGCGTTGGTCTGCGTAGCCACACCTTTCCAAAGAGTGCCATACCTTCAGGACCTTATAGCTTTAAGAGGGCCTTGAACCTCTCCCAATGTTCCGTCTCCTCAAACAAATGTTTTTTTTGTTTTTTTTTATGGTGGATGACGTGTAGTGCAATCCCTCTAAGAAGTGGCGCCACGCAGACTTCCCTCGTTCTCGTACCGAGGTGTGATCAGTACGCGAGTTCCATATCGCATGCCAACCGATCAGGGTCAGGAGCTCGTAACACCTGCTCTGTTGCTTTTCCGGTGTGTCTAGAACCTTCATGCTGTATCAGATTGGGTAGAGATCGATCCGAAGCTCCGCGCGTAGCTGAGGCCAAAATGGTTCTGCATTAGTACAATACATGAATGTACGTTGCATTGTTTCGGGAACAAAGCAAATGACACAATTGACTCCCCAAGGCAGAAAAAACCTTGTTGTTCCTCCCAGGTCTCGACCGGTAAAACTTCGGTATGAAAGCGCACAAAAAAATCTTTATCCCTGGCCGAACTGGGTATAAACCCAGACGCTTGAACACGTTCGACTTTTCGCGGCCAGGAAACACTTGGCGATACATTGGGGGCGGCATTATCAGGTCTAGAGTGTCCCAATAAAGACGTCTGCGTTTGACGCTGCTTAGGTATTCCCACGAAAAACTTTCTTCAAAAAAGCGAATCGCATCTCTAATTTCTCTATAGTATCGTAGGATCGAGGTCCTTCCTGGAGTGCCAACGGTCTCTTTAGTCCAAGAAGCCAGATATGGTCCACCGAGCTCCTTCAACACCACCGTCAACACCGGGCTGCTTGCTCGGTGTCGGAAGACAAGGAAACGTTGCACTTTCAATTTTATGTCTAGGTTTACAGGTCCCAGCTCTTCCTTCTGCTTGCTGATAAAGAGATTGTTTCTACGCATCCTTTCAAACCCAGAGCCCCACACAAACGTTGCACAAAACCGATGCACTTTTTTGCACATCGAGTTGCCTGCAAGGAACAGCTTGCGCCGAATACCAGACAGTAGAAAACAAATACTGCGTTGCTAATAAACGCTTTGTTCAGTAGCGGCACGTATCTGCCCTGCCATTCTGGGAGTTCGGCCATCAGTGTGGTCATGTGAATGCCATCTAGTCCGGTCCTTAGCTGCTCTGTGCCCAGCCCAACCCCAAGATAGTTGGAGATTGATGTGGACCACACGATGCCCACGAATTGTTTTGGCTTGGATGCCCACGGCCCCAGCCAGATTCCAACAGACTTTTCGGGGTTAATTTCAGCTCCAGAAACGTCGCTAAACTGCCTTACAAGTTCTACGGCCCGCATTATATCTTTTTGATGTTGACCAATTAGGGTGACGTCATCTGCGTAAGCCAGCAACCGTGCTGACGTTGCACCCAGGCTTGCGCCTTTTATGATGTGGTCATTCAAGATTGCCTTACACATCGGTTCTAGATAGATAGCAAAAAGTATGGGCGACATGGGCATCCTTGGCGTACCGACGACTTCACGGGAATGGAGCGTGACTGCGTCCATTGATAAGGATCCGTGTGCTTATGCCCCTGTAACATATTTTGATGAAATGGACCAGAAATTCTCCGGTTCCGCAGTGCTCTAATAATAAAAATAAGAAGTGACAAACTTTGTCAAACGCTTTTCTTAAATCTATTTGTAGGACATCCATAGGACGTCCCATCGCTTCTGCCGTTTCTGCTGTAATCCTCATTGTATGCAGATTAGTGAATATCGACCTATTTTTAAAACCACACATTTGATAATTTCCTACAATGCTATGGAATGCGACTTCCAGGCATTTTGATATAATTTTTACTAGGATCTTATAATCCGTTGTCAGAAGGCTTATTAATCGAAAGTCTTCGCTGCTTCTGATTGACCCATCGCTTTTCCGCTTTGGAATTACTATCGTTGTTGCCTGTCGCATTGAAGGTGGAAGAAGGTTTCGGTTATATATTTCCGCATACACTTTCGTTAAAACCGGACCTAGTTCCGATGAAAACATTTTGTAGAAAGCTGCGCCAAGCCCATCAACCCCGGGTGACTTCCTTGGTGCCAGATCCTTAATTGCACATTGTACCTCCGCCTCGCTGATGGGCCCGTTAAGGCACACCACCAGTTTCTTCGGTACCTTGGGCTCACTTGACGCAGAAACAATAAACTCGGGTAGGGTACTACTCAATCTGACTTGACAAATAGTGCGTAAAAAGGGGTCACTGACGTCCCGAAAGAAAAGGAAACGATTAACAATCTGCCGCAAAAACAAATGCGACAGTCCTAGTCCGCCGTCGCGTACGCGCCGGAACAGGTTGAAACGACTCGTACGTTCCCATGTCAAGCCCCAAATAAAAACGGCAAAAACGCGGTGCGATTTCTGAACATTAACTCTTGAACAGTGTAAAACTTGTAGCACGCACCACAGTTTGCTAACAAACCAAAAAACAAATCGCAAACTGTGGCACGGCCGAAAATTGAAAAATCCCCACCTCTGAACTTCTCCGCCTTCTTTCGGAGCTCTGCGACCTGTCCACACCAGTAAGGCTCGCTGTCCCGGTAGTTCTTGAGTGGAACACCCAAATGCTTAACAGGAGTACTTAAAGGGACACTGACACCCCCCAAATTTTTTTTTTTCCTTTTTCGTCAGGCGATTCATTATGGTGTCGGAAGACTACCCAATTAATATTTTGCTACAGAGTCACGTATTTTTTTAATAAAGCCAAAAAACGCAATTGCGCGAAACCGAAACCGAAACGGAGAAGTGGAGAGGATAGCGGGAGTGGCGGAAGTCACGTGGCTACACCCGACCGTGCGTTTTTTTTTTGTTTTTTTTTCTCTTTCCGCACGTCGCAGACGAAATGCGTCCGTTCGCCGTGGTATTCCTTTGCAGTTATGTTTGTTCCGCTCGCTGTTTTGTACATTTAAGTGTTGGGCAATTAGTAGTGAGTGCCCGAGTGCCGTGGTGAATTCCCGTGATCAGCTCCGAAAAGAATACTCCCAACTCCAAGGTGCTGCGTGAAGAGTTGCCTCACATGTCCTGCATCTGAAAGTGGCCAGAGTGCACAAGTTTCCGAAAAATCAACGCGTCGGAATCAATGGCTGGCTGCAATTCCTGTAGAACCATTACGCGAAGCTCGGAAAGCGGACGCTACCCGATTCATATGCTCCTTGCATTTTGTGGAAAGTGATATACACCGAGTTCGCAGGTGTCAAAAATGGAATCCATACCATTTAGTTCAGCGACGTATCGTCCACAACAATTTTCTTTTTCCTGTGATAATTGTAAAAAAAGAAATGTAAACATCGCAGAATGCTTGACAAAAAATAAAATAAAAAAATGAAAGGTACACCCACACCAGGAATCGAACCCGTGCCCTCTTGCGTGTGAACCAGACGTATTTCCACTGACCTATTTTTTTTTTCTTTATTGCCGGGCAAAAGAACACACGCATAGGCACACTATAACATAAGCGAGGGGAAAATGGCCCGCCTTGCTATGGCTAGCGTCCTGGGGTTTAACATTTTCGCATTGTTACGAGTACTTCAATTCGCGGAAGCCACTCGGGAACACTTTCACGAGCCTTGATGAGTTCAAGAAAAGAAATAATGCTCTCACGGAAATACTCCTGTGCTTCTCGTGCGTCGCTGTCAGCATGGCGCACGGCCATCCGCGACCTCCAAATGCCGTGCAGACACAGTAGCATTATAAGATCAAACGGGACGCCATCATCATTCTCCACAGAAAGATACCTGATCCCGTGGGGCTCGAGCGGTAACTCTTTTTTCAATGTGCGCTGGAGAACGTCCCACAAAAAGACGCCATCCCAGCATTCTAGGAAGACATGTTCAATGGTCTCCGGCTTCTTACAAAGAAAACAGTGAGAGCCCCACGGGACTACGAGGCCCTTCCATCCACTTCTTAACCGGTAGGGTACCAGAGTGCAATTTAAAGAAAAACGTTTTAACACCGGGGGGCACTAGCATTCTTTTCACCCTTTTTAAAACGTCCTGACCCGGGCCAGCGGAGTACAAAGCTCTGTACATCGGAACGGGAAAAACAATGTCGCAAACATCTCTGTACAGTCTTTTACGTGTCACTTCACTCAAATACCCGTGAGAAAAACGTGTTAATAAAAAACGGCAAGACATCACCACTTCTTTAAAGTACCCATGAATACCCCCAGGCACGTGGGACGAAGAAATCACAAACTCAGGCAAAACCCGACCCAGCCTTACTTGAAAAACAGTGCGCAAAAAAGGATCGCTAGCATCTCGAAAAAAAAGGAAACGGTTTACTACTTGACGCAAAAATAGGTGTGACAAGCTGAGTCCGCCCTCGCGGACGCGTCGGAAAAGGTTCATTCTGCTCGTTTTCTCCCACGTCGAGCCCCAAATAAATACTGCAAAAACACGGTGAAGTTTCTGCACGTTCACTCTAGAACAATGCAACACTTGCATTACGTACCACAGTTTGCTTACAAGAAACAAATTGCAAACTGTGGTGCGCGCGAAAATGGAAAAATCCCAGCCCCTCCATTTCTCGGCTTTGTCGCGGAGTTCACCAACTTGACTACGCCAGTAAGGCTCGCTGTCGCGGTAATATTCGAGAGGTACTCCCAAATACTTAGCAGGGGTGGATACCCACCTTATATTCGCAAACACACTTGGTGTTACACACCAGTCCCCGTGCCAGAAACCTAAACATTTGTTCCAGTTAACGGCACTTCCACTAACACCGCAAAAAAGCTTAACAGTATTCACTGCTTCGACGACGCTTTCTAGGTTGGTGCAGAAAATAGCGATATCGTCCGCATAAGCCAAAACACGGACTTCGGATGAATGTAGTCTAAAGCCGCTTATTTTACTATTTTTGATGACACTTAAACAAAATGACTCTATGTAAATGCAAAAAAGCAAAGGTGATAACGGGCATCCTTGGCGGACAGATCGCTGCACTTGAACACGCTTCCCTACCGACTTATTTACTATTAGCCTAGTAGTACAACCACTATACGCCATGCGTACACCCTCTCGTATAACTGATCCGACGTTGACATGATCCAAAACAGATAAAAGTAAATCATGGGGAACCCGATCGAAAGCTTTCTCCAAATCTACTTGTAACATGGCTACGCAACTCTGCATGGCATCGCAACACTCCAAGACGCTCCGCGCTGTATGAATATTAGTAAAAATAGTTCTTCCCTTTATTCCGCAGGTTTGGTGAGAACCAACAATTTCAGTAATGACGCTTTGCAGCCTTCTGGCCAAGATTTTCATCAGTATTTTGTAATCAACATGTGTGTTGACGCTCTGGTGTGCTGAGCGTGTGGTCGTTGGTTCGAATCGCGGTAAATGCGCACCTTTTTTGCATTGGTTTTTATTATTTTAAATATTTTTTTCTCATCTTTTTGTATTACTTTTTATAATTTTAAATATTTTTTTCTCACCTTTTTGTATTCGTTTTTATTTTTAAATCTTTTCTCACCTTTTTGTATTATTTTTATTAGTTTAAATCTTTTTTTTCTCACTTTTTTGTATTATTTTTATTATTTTAAATATTTTTTCTCGCCTCTTTGTATTAGGTTTTATTTTAAATACTTTTTCTCATCTTTTTGTATTACTTTTTATTATTTTAAATATTTTCTATGTTTATGCTGTCGTCGGCACCGTTCTTCAGGGTAACAATCACGCAGAAGGTGAAAATAAAAAGTGCAAGCCCACATTTGAATTGATGCAATTCAGAAACCCTGGCCCTCTTGTTTTGCCGGGATGATTCGCTTCCTCCGTGCTAATAGGTGGGTCAGTGTAGTAGGCAAACAGCGAAAGTCCTTTCAACGAAGAAATAAAAATAATAATAACGGGCACATTGAGAGCAAAATGGGAAAATGTGTAAGTGGTAAAACTGCCTCAGTGATGAAGCCAAAGTTTGTCATGAAAACGGTCATCTTCACCCACTATTGAAACAAAAATACCGCCATTCTAAGGCAGTAGTTTAGTTGAGCTCATAGCGCGCTACGTACTAAGCACATCTCTTAATTTTCTGACTTCCGGAAAGTAGTATTTAATTTTGTTCTGGTAGATCAGCGCTATCCCCCGCGTGCCGCGTGGTCTTACCTATACAGGTTGTGCACCGCAGTTTTACTTATTATTAGGCCTAAACACTTTTTTTATTCCTGAGATTCAAGTACAGCGCGGATAATTAAACTAGATTTCAGAAATGGTATCGTTCGGCATTGTAACATTTATTTTTCGTTGCGTCAAGGGTCACATTCACAAAGCCAGCAGTGTGAACATCCACGATGCATTGGTGTTTCTCGCTTTTTTGAGTAAAGAAAAAAAAGTTTTTATATTCGCGTTCCTCTGGTACGGTATGTCGTATAACATATACGCTATTAAGAGACAGATATCGTTTGGCTATGTGAACATTTAAAATATTTCTCTTAGATGATCGTAACTACCACATAAAACCGTCGATTCCTGCCTGAAATAGCATATTTTCACACTAGTTTAAAATGACCAATAAAATGATCTCTCAGGAGAGTTATGTACCTCTCGTGGCGTCATAAGCAATAAACACATCTCTTACTTTTCTAGTTTCTGGAAAGTAATGTTTATTATTGTTTTTGTAACTCAAAGCGCGTGCTCAATCATGCCACGTCTTTTTCTTTTTTTTTCATTCGAGGCTCCGCTATACCGTTTTTATTTTTTTTATCAGAGCCAAACACGTGCGTATAACGCCGGACCTTAAGTATAGTGCATCAAAATAAACTAACTTCCTGAAAAAAGTATCGTTCGGCGTTGTAAAACTTAATTTTCGTGGCGTAGGGGGTCAGATTCTCAAATCCTGGACTGCAAATTTTCCTCACTGCATTGTTTTTTCTCGCGTTTTCGCTATAAAACACGTCAGCCTTGCCATGGTGGGATCAAATACGCCAGCGTCGGCAGTCATTTACGAAGGATTGATCAACGCAAACATTTCCACTCGTTATTCATGAATTGCCGCAGTTCGTCGGAATCTCAATGAATTGACTGCATAGTGAAAAAGGCAAAAAAATAAAACGATGCCGGTCAGTAAACGGAAGTTCCCGGGGCTCGCCAGCCTACGAACAGCAAAGCGACGATGCCGGCCAGTCACTGAACTTCCATGTAATACTGGCCATCAAAGACAGCAAAATACCGATGCCGGCCAGTTACTGAACTTCCATGTTAATACTGGCCATAAAAGACAGCAAAATACCGATGCCGGGCAGTTACTGAACTTCCATGTAAATACTGGCCATCAAAGACAGCAAAATGCCGATGCCGGCTAGTTACTGAACATCCATAAATACTGGCCATCAAAGACAGCAAAATACCGATGCCGGCCAGTTACTGGAACCTCCATGGAAAGACTAGCCAGCAAAGACAGCAAAAACCCGATGCCGGCCAGTCACTGTAACTTCTACGGCTGGACTGGCCAGTGAGCAAGACGAAACCCCGACGCCGGCCGGGGCCGGTAGCTTCCCGGCGCCCATGGCCAGGCGCTGCCATCCTGTTACCATGGGCGGGCCGGCGTAGTCCCGATACCGGCCGACGCGGAGTGCTACCTGCATCTACATGTTGACTGGCACCATATAGCGCCATATACAGGAGTATCAGGCATCCTATACAGTTATATATGACAGCCAGTGGCACCATATATGACTTTATCTGGCAATATATTGCGTCATATATGGTGTCACCTTACCATATCTGCCATGATTTCAGCCCTTGTATGGCAATATATAACCTTATATGTCTACTTATATGCCCATATACGGCCCTATATCAAATATATCTTGGTCATATATGACATTTCTGTAAGGGGGCCTTCAGTTGCTCCCAGGAGGTGATTGACGCTTCATGGTTTTCGAACCAATGGACCTTTTGTAGAAATACGCGGTGCGCATGCGCGGAGTATTTCATGCGCCTGGGTTCGAGAGTATCTAGTTCCAAACAATCCGCCATCTTGCATTTCTCGCCTTTGAGCGGTTTCGTTGTGTCGACCTCGGGGCGGAAGATTACGCACGATGGGGACAAAGGTGAGCTTGGGGGAGCCGTATCTAGGTCACATCGCCTCAATGGGTGAACAGGATGTAGCTGACGTTTTAGGTGTGGAACGGGTGGGAGAGGCCTTGGGCGCGCGTTGTTTTCCAGTCACCTAGTCTCGAACCGATTCGCGTGTCTAGGTGGCAGCACATATTCGCGAAGAGGTCCATTCCGTGCTGTGGCCTCCAAAACGAAGTAAACGTTTTGAAGGCACTGCTCCGGTGTCCATCCGTTATGGCGGGCCACTCGTTCGTAATGTTGCAGCCAATCTTCTACGTCCTCATGGACTTCGCCGTGAAAGGGCGCCGGAGTGCGAGGAGCGACGGGCAGGTAAACGACGGCGGCGGCCGGGGTCTGCGACTGGTTGGCCATTGTCGTCTTCTTCTTCTTGGGCTTGTCCGGCAGCAGACCCAATTCAGAGGACTGACCTCTGATACGACGGCTTCTTCGGGCTTCGATGTCTTCGGCGAAGGGTATCCTTCCGGGGCTGGGCACGTCGGTTGGCCGGGATGTCTTTGGAGGGGTACGCTCAACGGGCATAGAATGCAGTACCCCGCACCTCCACCAAAATGGCCCGAATGACAATGGATGAGGCGATGATAACTGAAGAAACTGAAACGTTTAATGGGGCGAACTTATTGTGCCCAAAAATAAAAGAAAGAAAGAAACAGAACAAAGCAGAGCGTCGCGAGCGTCGAAGTCGGCGTAAGAGCAGAGTCGAACGCTGGGGCGAGACTGACTGAGGCTCACTACACGAAGCCCATTATGTGCACGCGTGAGCTTCTGGAATAATCGGCGCAGGAAAGTTCGACGCGTAGAACATTCGCTCCTCGAACAAGCACCACGATTCTCGAATTTGCCTGAACACTAAAATGCAGGGATGAACAAAAGACACGTCGCTCCCAGGAATCGAACCATGGCTTTTCGCGTGGGAGGCAGGTACGATAACTTTTTTTTTTTTTTTTTTTTTTTTTTTTTTTTCTTTATTGAATCCAAATTGCAGCACAAGGTGCTATGTCATAAAATACACTTTTTGCCCAACCACTTGTGGGCAACTATAGTTCCTTCATATTTTTGATCTCATTAAACAGGTGAGCCCACTCTGGCGCAGACTCTGGGGTCCTACAGTACACCGTCTGGACCTCGCTGACAACCTCGATGAAATGTTTATGCACCGATTTAATCCCGGGGTCAGCATGCCGGAATTCCATTCTGGTTTTCCATATACAAAACAAGCCAATGACAATGAAAAGGTCGTAAGGCACCGACTCACTCTCTTCAACCGGCAAGTATCGAATAGTCGCCGGGGACAACAAAAAATCTTTTTTCAATGTCCTTTGTAGGATGTCCCAAAAAAACACAGCGTCCCAACAGTAAATAAAGACATGGTCGATAGTTTCCGGTGTCTTACACAGGAGGCAATCCACGGACCACGGGACGAAAATACCTCTGTCTCTGAGCCAGGGTTTGACAGGCAATGTCTCGCTGTGTAACTTAAAGAAAAAGGACTTGACTGCCGGTGGGACGCACATCCGTTTCACCCGACGGAGCACGTCTTGTCCGGGACACTGGCTATACAGTGAGCGGTACAATGGAGCAGGAAAAAGTATCTCAATCAGATCCTGCCGTAGTTTCTTTTTCGTGACTTCGCCAAGGTATTCCATGGAAAACCGGGCTTGTAAAAATAACACTGCATCTTGGACCTCTTTTAAAAACCCTGAAAGGCCAGCGGGTTCGGTGCATTTGCTTGTAACCAACATTGTGGTCAGGGCGTTCGCCAGTCTCATCTGGATTATGGTGCGCAAAAATGGATGGTTCTGATCGCGCAAGAAGAAGAAGCGCGACACGAGCTTCCGGACGAAAAGGTGCGAGAGGCCAAGACCGCCTGACTTGACGCTTCGGAAAAGGTTGTCCCTCTTCATCCTCTCCCATCCGGACTTCCAGATGAAAGTGGCGAACACCCTGTGAAATTTCTGGATGTTCATCCTAGAACATGTTAAAACTTGCATAATATACCATAGTTTGGCTATCAAAAAAATATTGCAGACTGTGGCACGCGCAAATATTGACAAGTTTCGATTAACCCAGGTGTCTGCTTTCACCTTTAAGTCTTTTGCCACTCCCGTCCAGTACCCCGTGGTACCCTTGTAGTACTCCAAGGGCACCCCAAGGTACTTACATGGTGCTTCTTCCCAATTAATGCCTGCAAAATATCGAGGCTTTAAGTCCCACCTGCCATGCCACACTCCGCAACATTTCCCCCAGTTCACCGCGGCTCCCGTAGCGTTACAAAATTCTTTGGTGAGCATAACAATTTCCATGACGCTCTCTTCGTCAGTACAAAAAACGGCAACATCATCAGCGTACGCTGAGACTTTAACCTCGACGCTATTTAAAGGAAACCCTCGGATATTCCTGTTAGCGATTACACTCAGACAAAAAGGTTCTAGATACAAGGCAAACAATAAAGGCGAAAGGGGACAGCCCTGTCTGACGGATGAAAGTACCGGGATTTTCTTAGAAACATTATTATTTATAACAAGCCTGGTGGTGCAGCCCTTGTACGCCATTTCCACTCCCTTTTGAATTAGTTCACCTGCATTAACAAACGCTAAAATACTCTTTACGACATCGTGCCTGACTTTGTCAAAAGCTTTCTCCAAATCTAATTGAACCATTGCTACTCTACCCCTACCCACAGTTTCAAAAATACTTCTCGCTACATGAATATTAGTTTGAATAGACCTTCCTTTTATCCCACATGTCTGATGATCCCCGATGAGCGTTCCAATAACACTCTGAAGCCTGCGCGTTATGATTTTCGTGAAGATTTTATAATCTATATTACATAACGTAATGGGCCTATACCCCGTGACGCTAAGCTTTTTAACTTTATCTTCCGACTTCGGGATCAAGACAGTATGGGCTTCCGCAAATGACAGGGGTAAACAGTGGTTTTCATATGATTCGTTAAATACGCTTAACAGTACTGGGCTAATGGCTTCTTTAAAGGTCTGATAAAATTCGGCACAAAGCCCATCAGGTCCGGGAGTTTTCTGCCTCGCTAGCGAATCTATGGCTCGCCGAATTTCTCCTAGGGTGATCTCCCCCTCGAGCCAAATTTTTACTTCCTCATCCAGTTTCGGCATAACTGACAAGAACTCATTAAATTTAGAAAATCCTACTGGGGTCGGTTTTTCCCCGAAAAGTTGTTCGAAGTGCTCAACAAAAGCCTCTTCGATTATATTTCTGTCCTTACTAGCTTTCCCTTTATACTCTATTTCCTTAATCTCTCGTGTCAAGGCGTACTTCTTTTCTTCAGCCAGAGCTCGTTTCGTTGGCATCTCCCCCAGCAAAAACTTCTCCGCGCGAGCGCGGACGACTGCCCCTTTATATCTCTCTAGGTACATTTTTTCAAGCTCTAGTTTAACATTTCGAATGTCCTCGCTACTTGAGCCGGGTCTTTCACACTCCACTTGACAGAGTGCCTCCAGGTCTCGTCTCAACTGTCTTTCGCGGGCTCGACTCTGAAATCTGATATTGCTTGCCCTTTCAATCGCAGCTAACTTTACGTCTCGCTTAAACTCTTCCCAAGCCTCGCTTATAGAAGGTCTTTTTTCGGTGATAGCCCGCAAGAGTTCGCTAACAGTAGCAACAAAAGGTTCGTCATTTAAAAGCGACCGGTTTAATTTCCAAAGGTTCCAGTTAAATTGATTTTTACTTTCTTTCCTTCCAATCTGAACACTTACAAGGCAATGATCAGTAAAGAAGATTGGCCGCACACGGTACCTATGCGCTTGTCTAAGTGCGTCTGCTGAAACGTAGATGCGGTCTAGTCGGGCGTGCGAAGTATTTTGAAAGTGAGTAAAACTAACTCCCTCGCTTCCAGCGTATATGGATCCCACATCCTCGAGCGCACACTCCTCAACAATTCTTTTTAAAATGCTTGCACTGCTGTCACTGTACGGTGTCAGCGCAGACCTATCCCTCTCTTCACATACACAGTTAAAGTCCCCCATCAAAACAACAGCCTTGTCACACTCCACGTAATTACGCAAAAACTGAAAAAAAATTTCCCTATCTCTCACGTTGTTGGGTGCATAGACGCAAATGACTCGCCACTGCACTCCTGACAGCACAAAATCACAAGAATAAAACGACCAC
This sequence comes from Ixodes persulcatus, assembly GCA_013358835.2. Classification (NCBI taxonomy): domain Eukaryota; kingdom Metazoa; phylum Arthropoda; class Arachnida; order Ixodida; family Ixodidae; genus Ixodes; species Ixodes persulcatus. The sequence continues at coordinate 1,662 of JABSTQ010001856.1, read as the reverse complement.
ACTCGTCAATAACTACCTGCACACTTTCACAGTTCACGGTCTTCTTTAAAAGAGAAACACCCCCCTGACCGCCCCACAGCATGACTTACAGCTATTTCGTATCTCCCGAGATAAGGATTGAGCGCTCTCTCGATGTTATCGTCTGTCTGCATTTTGGTTTCTTGTACCGCAAAAAAGTCCGGTTGCTCGTCTTCTACTAGTCGTTGCAGCTGGTATTGCTTTTTCGACGAGGACAACCCTCGGACGTTTAAAGTGGCGAATCTAAGAGCCATTGCGGTGCTACTACAGACAGACGGCGAGGCTACAATAAAAACCGCTTAAGTCAGATCGCTATATGACTACGAAAATACAACACTCTTACTTGACATCCACCTAAACAGTATGGCTCAGGTTCAGTGGTTACAGTTTCTTCACTGCGGGACCTTTGACGCGTGGCCCTCCGGTGGTCCCTGAGCGGCGGCGTGGCGCCGGCCTTTCTTGAATGTCCCCGTCTGCCACCTGTGGAGCGCTGACTCCAACAGGTTTCCAGGTTGACCCGGGTCCTGAGTCGGTGTTGGTTCTAGAGGACGCTTGGCAGAACCGCTCATAGCGTCCATCTCGCCGTCCTCCGGGTCGTCTTGCCCTTGGCTGGCAGCCAGGGTCGGCCTGCGGAGGGCGTAGTCGTGCTCACAGTCGTCTCCCTGAAGGGCCGGACCCCGTGCGACGTCGTTGTCCACTGGCTCGGGGACGTCCCTATCGCCTGCTGGAAGCTCCACCGTGGCCGAGACCTTGGTTGGTGGGGTGTCTGCTGGGGTCTCCGCCCGCCCCTGAGGTTGCCCGCCCTCCATTCTTCCTCCTGCCGCCTCCTCAGCTTCATCTTGGTCCATGATGAGCTCTGAGGTGTCGTCCGCGGTGCCGCCGTTGGTCACGTCTGCGTAGGTCTTCCTGCAGTCGTCGCGTAGGTGGCCGAAGCGCCGGCAGCTGTCGCATCGTGGCACACGGCACTCTCTACGGATGTGGCCGGTTCGACGGCACCTAAGGCAGAGCGGGGCTCTACCCGGGGCCAGCACCAGGGCCGTGCATCCTGGGAGCCGGAGTTGGTGCGGCAGCTTCTCGAGCGTGACGCCTTCCTTTAGGGTCAGCCTCACGACTCTTGTTGTCGACTGCACGCCCTCGAAACCCTCGACGCGCCAGGCTTCTCTGCCGACGTCCTCCACCTTGCCGTACGGTTCCAGGTTCTTTTTCACAACGTCGTCAGGCAGGTGGAAGGGCAACCAGTGCAGCTTCAGCCTCACCTCAGATTTCTCCGGGTCAATGACGACGCAGCGTTTTCCTTTGACTTCCAAGGTTGCGGCGCTCACCAGCTTTTGCTTGGCCAACGACGTCTTCAGGGTCACCATCCACACATGGTTCATTTGGTATGAACCAAACGCGTCGATTTCGCCCAGCACCCCGGCTTTCTCGAGTCCTTTCTTAAAATCCTGGATGCGGTAAGGCCGAGCTGTTATGTCCGCGTGTAGGAAGACTGAATTGAGGGCGTGAACGCCCGTGGGCAGGGGAGGCAGAACGATCCTGTAGCCTTCGTTCGATGACACAGCAGATCCGCGGCTATCAGTAGCCGTTGTTACCGCTCCGACGGAGCTCATATCGAGACGTCCGTTCGCTTCGAGAACCAAACGACGG
>JABSTQ010001855.1:0-16139 GCA_013358835.2 Ixodes persulcatus | reverse complement strand
TACCCTTTTCCTCATAGATGGCGCAGAATTTTTCCGGAACAAACGAGTTGCACGTTCACAGCTGCGCATGCAGGTCGGGCGCTCGAGGTGGGCTCGGGCCACGGGCTGTTCGCCGCCGATCTCGAGCTAGATCTTTTTCGCTCTGCGTCCGCCGCTGCAGGAAGCGGCCAACAGGCGGCGCGAGATGCGAGCCAGTACATACGTAGATTACAGTGGCTTACAAAACGTAGAATAAGCTCTGATTTCTGAATGAATTCGAAGTTCCATCCACGTTCGAAATTATCGGAAGCACAAGGTGCGGCGTTGCGGACATTTGGACCACCACATATAACATGCAAACGCTGTTTTGCAAAAATATATACATATATATTTATATATATATATATATATATTTAGAACTTAATTTAATGCTAGAAAACAACAACAAAAAAAAAATAAATAAAGTGGCAGTTTTGCACTTCCTATGTCCTATATTGGCCTGCTCTTTGTCTGAATACTGGTTTGCAAACCCGCACCCAGGATGTGTGGAGTAAAGCATAACTATCCTGGGAAAAAAGACGCCAATCATTTTTGTGGAAATGCTCGAGACACTTGCCGCGCGACACTTCTGGGAAGAACTAGAGCCACTAAATGAGCTGCGTTTGGAGTATCGGCACTCTGTTTCCCAACATTGTTGTGGGTACCGACATTTTGGTGCTTGTGCAGAGTAGACGCAACTGCCAATCATCATGATTCAAAAGTGCGACTTCCTCAGCATTATATTCGGTTTTATACTTCGTTTCACCTTATGTGCGAGCGAAGGCAAAACTGGAAGCGCGAGAACGGAAGCTCCGTGCGTTCAGGCTTTGCTCGAGCTCGCGAGCTGGGGAGAAATGCAAAAAGCGCTGGTCTCGCGCTTCTAGCTTTGGCTTCCCTCGCAGATAAAGTGAAACGAAGTATAGGAAGCTCATATAATATTGCTTTGCTCTGTCGCGAAGAATTTAAACATTTGTGGAGGACGGAAAAGCGTTCCCTGTGATTTCAGATATATATCTTCAGATAACTAGCAACCATGATTTTAAGCCATAATATGAACAAGTGTCGTTACTCTGAAGCGTAGCTTATTTAGTGGCACTATGAGCCTCCTGCGTTGCCCAGGGGGTGCTGCGAAAATGGACTTGCTAGGACTTGTTTTGGGTAGTACAAATTTTAGCGTCTCAAACTGTCACACATGCAGAAGCGTGCCTGCTCTGGTGGGGAGCGCGAGATCACAATGAAGATACAAAGAAACAACAAAAATTCGAACGCCATCAAAGCTAAGACGCTAAGAGCGTTCCAAAGTAGACATCAAAAAGAAAAAAAAAATTAAAGCGTCGCGACACAGATGTTGTGACGTCACCACCCACAGATAAGAGACGCGTGCCCTAGTGGTGGTGTCATGAATTTGGCACTTACGATTCTCTTGCAACGTTGAGTTTGACCTATTTCTGGCGTCCGAAGGCGTTTTTTCGTTCTTTAGCACCACACAGAACTTAAAAAGCTCAACCAACGTGCCATAAGTAGTGCGAGGCTCAATCAAGTCAGCTTGTACTACCCAAAACGAGGGCGCTACAGTTTGTTCTAAGCTTCAGCGCAGGAGGCCTATATAGTATAAAAGAACATGGCGTCTGAAATCTAGTTCAGTGCTGCGCTGTTCCGCCATGATCTTCCCTAGTGGCAATAAATAACCTACGCTTCAGGGTAACGACAATTGTCCATATTGTTGCTTAAAATCATGGCTGCCAGTTATTTGAAAATTTATCTGAAATCACAGGAAACGCTTATACGTCCTCCACAAATGTTTAAACGCTTAGCGACAGAGCAAAGCAATATTACATGAGCTTCCTAACACCAAATCAAATGCCGAGGAAGTCGCACTTTTGAATCCTGGCGATCGGCAGTTGCGTCTGCTCTGTACAAGCATCAAGATGGCGGCGCCCACAGCAATATTGGGGAACAGAGTGCCGACCCTATACTCCGTTTCATACTTAGCGTGCAACGCTGTCAAAGCTACTGGCGCGAGCGCGTGGCTTCATCTATGGTTTTGTTTGCGCGAGAACGCGTGCAAATGACCAACGAGATCAAGCCCCATGCTCGCGCCAGTAGCGATGACAGCGTTGCACACTAAGTATGAAACAGAGTATAAGCATAGCTCATTTAGTAGCGAGGTCCACACTTCTGTGTGGCAAGGTTCACACTTCTGCACGTCCAGAGGTGTGGACCTCGTCGAAGATGTCCACACTTCTGCGCGTCGAGTCAAAAGCAACAAAAGCAACCGTTTCCCACCCGTGAACTGTATCAAGGAGTTCTCTGTCCAAGCAAGTGGCGCGGCTCTACTACTCGTCAGCGCCACAAGCGCGTGCAGGGACACGCTCTTTCACGCGCTTCTGAACAAAAAATAAAAATAAAAGTGTGGGGCAAAATGGCCAGATGTCTCCACCCTAATCCCCGTGTCCCTCTAGAGCGACAGACAGAAACAAAAGACAGCGACAAGCCTCAAACCCATGCAGCATGATCGCGATGGTACCTTTGGCAGTCGTTTAGTCGTTCGGTGCTCGTGAAGTAAGCACGAGCGATTGCAAGCCTGCCAAAGGTACCCTCGCGTGCATGATGCTCGTGTTTGAGCGTAGCCTATCTTATTCCACAAAGCCTTTCAAATCGCGAAAGACTCTGGTTTGAGGCTTGTCGCTGTCGTTTGTTTCTGTCTGTCGCTCTAGTGGAACGCGGGCATAAAAAGTGCACATGAAGGCACCCTACCGCTAACCATTGTTGTGGAAACGCGCAAGACACGTGCGAGGACCAGGTGCTCCGCTGCCATTCGCTTCCAAGGGCCGCTCATTTCCGTATTGCGTCGACAACTGCTTCCAAGGGCAGGTGGCTCGTGACATGGGTCTCGTGCACTGGCGCATTTGACGCCACTTGGAAGACAAACGCAAACACATCGGAGGGCTTTAGTCCAGACAGGGGGTGCGGTGGCCGAGTGGGCTAGCGCACACCAGCTCGGAGCACGTGGATCGAAAGCTCTCGCTGCAGAACCCAGGGATCCTGGGTTCAATCCCCACCCCTGCCCGTTTCGATCTGGATGAGCATCGTACCGGCGTGCGGTCGTGTATCACTACTGCGTGGTGCACGTTAAAGACCCCAGGCTAGCGGTTGTACTGCACTGGCTAAATCGCTCATCTACAGCGAGTGACTCGTCGCAACATTAAAAATGGCTGACCAACGACTCGCAGTATAAATATTCCCACATCCCCCAATTTTGCATTAGTCCAGACAGATAAAGAGGGGTCGGTGGCCAAGTGCAATGACGAAAAAAAAAGGATCGGTGGCCGAGTGGGCTAGAGCCACAGAGCACACCAGCTTGGAGCACGTGGAGCGAAAGCTCGCGCTGTATAGCCCAACGATCCTGGTTTCAATCCCCACCCCTGCTCGTTTTGATCTGGATGAGCATCGTGCCGGCATGCGGTCGTGTATCACTACTGCGTGGTGCACGTTAAAGACCCCAGGCTAGCGGTTGTAATGCACTGGCTAAATTGCTCATCTACAGCGAGTGACTCGTCGCAACATTAAAAATGGCTGACCAACGACTCGCAGTATAAATATCCCCACAACCCCCAATTTTATATTAGTCCAGACAGATAAAGAGGGGTCGGTGGCCAAGTGCAATGACGAAAAAAAAAAAAGGATCGGTGGCCGAGTGGGCTAGAGCCACAGAGCACACCAGCTCGGAGCACGTGGAGCGAAAGCTCGCGCTGTGTAGCCCGGCGATCCTGGTTTCAATCCCCACCCCTGCTCGTTTTGATCTGGATGAGCATCGTACCGGCGTGCGGTCGTGTATCACTATTGCGTGGTGCACGTTAAGAACCCCAGGCTACCGGTTGTACTGCACTGGCTATATTGCTCACCTACAGCTGGGAGACAAGTCGCCCGTTGAGGCAGACTACGTTCTAGGGTGTAAAACATACACACACCCAAATTTGTTTCCAGACAGATAAAATAAGGTAGCACCGCTTCATTCCACCGTGACATAGTAAGATCACCGTTGAAAGAGGTGTTCATAACGGACAATAGCATGTTAAATTCCCGAGGTTATTTATGAAGACACTAAAGTTATTTAGAGGTTCATTTGATTTTGCCTAAAAATGATAAAAGTGAAGAGAAAAAAGAAAAAAAGAAACGCACGCCTCACCTTATGTAGAAATGTATTTTCTACCTATTGATGGCCCGTTTGGTTTTCTTAGTAATCCGCAATACGGGAAGTGTTAAATTTACAACAAAAAAAAATTGTTTCGAGCGCCAAAACGTTAACGTCAAAATTCCATTTGCATCTCAGAGTAAGCACCTGTTTGTTGGTTAAGAAACTATATTGTAATTATTTAAAATAATAGAAATCATGATTCTTTTTTTTTTTTGGTTGTTTTTCATATCCACTAGCCACCAAACCAGGTCTACAGAGAGTGAAAATATCTGAAATAATGTTTCATATAATGAGTGTTGTTCGGAAAAAGAATTTCAGCCTTCTTTGCAACTCATTCAACTATTTTTTTTTTTTTGTGCGCTTTGCTTAGGGTGGAGACATCTGGCCATTTTGTCCCACACTTCTATATTTTTTTGTGTTCAGAAGCGCGTGAAAGAGCGTGTCCCGGCACGCGTTTGTGGCGCTGACTGTGCTATGTCGACATTTTGTTTTCGTCAATTTCTTTGTATTTTACCCGTGAGCGCATGCTGTCGGCCTCGGGTACTACAAAGGGTGTCATCACCCGAAGCAGAAGGACATTAAGGCACCCTACATATTAGGATGTCTCTGTTCAACCCTCCACGATCTTAGGGTGCTTACGAGCCACGCTTGTAGCGTATGCAAGCGTTTTGACCACGGGCGCTAACATAGCACACACACAAAAATAGAATCAACAAAAGTATCGCCGTCAGAGCCTTATCAGGCCTTTTGCTAGGAGTCTGCTCATGACAAGTTATACTTTTTTGCAACGTTCAAAATGTGCCGACCAACGGAGCAATCAATTGTAATTTTGTTGTGTCTATGTTTATGCAGTGGGAAGTTAGTCAGCTCTGAGAACATCTGGTGTCTTCGTTGGAGATGAAAAACAGTGCAGTATACCGCTGCTTGTCTGACGACTTTAACGTGCATCGCGCAATAGTGATACATGACAGCACGCCGGTACGATGCTCATCCGGATTGAAAAGGGCAGAGGCGGTAGATTGAATCCACAATCAGTGAGCTTTACAGCGTGAGCTTTCGCTACACGTGCTACCGATCCACGAGCAACGAGACATCGCGGTCGAATTCGAGCTCGAGAGAAAAACAACAATAGCAACAGCAAGAAAATCTCCGATTTAAGGCATTTAGTACTAGTGTCGCCATCTCGTTTAACAAGTTGGAAATAAAATTAACAGGGTGATTCTATTTACACAAATACGCAAATACAACAATATTTTGCTTTCTTGTCATGGTCTTAAAATAAAGATTAGGGGCACCCCTAGTACGTACGGCGAAGCGTTTTGTCACGTTTGTCTTCTAAATAATTGCATTTTCAAAAATGCCTCAAAACGCGCTAAAAACACTCAAAACGGTCATATTTCTGGATTTTATTAAAAATCTCCAGCGCTCTAAAAGAAAAATCTAAGGGCCGTACAACCTTCATTACGTTATCATAAGTAACCTCCAAAAGAATGAATACTATGGTGCATTCCTGAAACTCAGGTTTGTGTAGCGAAATTTGCCCATTGAGTGACGAGGGGTTGAATCCCCCTTAACAAAACAAAGATAAACGTATCAAACACTCAACGTGTTCTCTGCTTTCTTTTTACCATCGATCAAATGAAATAATATTCGGCTAAATCGGCAAACCCTGCCCACGTGGTTTCAAAAGGTCGCCGTCATTGTTACATATTACGTTCAATTTAATAGTTTAACGTCAGGAGGAAATTAAAAAAAAGCCCCTTTACAATAAACGACAGGATGTTTTTCGATGTTCATGCAGCGACAACGCTAGTTCTCTGAAGCAGGTCGTAGTACGCAGAAGCCAATGGGTAATTCCAAGGGCACACGTGCCTCAATGCCGTGTCACGTGCAATATTTTGAAACCCGTCAGTGTAATATAAGCAGCAGCACTGCATCATGTTTAGGGAGAGTTTGCTAGAGATAGCTACAGCTAGTCAAACCAAAATGTTCCCATTTACTGCCGCCGTACTTTTCAGCATCGTCTCAACGGGCATCGCTTCAACGCAGACACCAAATATTACGTCTTGTTTGGGCAAGTATTACAGTCGCTCTTCTTACTTCTTTGGCTTTTTATAGAGTGCAATAGACCCTTCCCGAAAGTCAGTCTACCCACCATGTGCAGAGCCAAACCCGACGCTCTAATGGCGGCACTACACAGCTTCTCCACACCAGAAAATGCGAACGTCTTCGAAAGCATAGAGCAGAAAGGGGAACAGGTGTTGGTCCTTTTACGTCACCCTCGACTCACGAAATCGAGGGTGCTTGATTTAGCTGAACATGATCTCCTATCACCGCCATTAGAGCGGCAATATTGGGGCTATTGGGACTACCACAAGGTGGCTCTGACTTTTGAAAAGGGTCTATTGATGTCCCGAGGCCATATAGCATTTGCATATCATTGAACTAAAATGAAAGTAAAATTTGGGGGCTTTACATGCCAAACTAGCGAAGGGCACCTGGCACGCCGAGGGAAAACTGAGGATTAATTTGGACAACCTGGGAATCCTTTTACGTAAAACTGAAATCGAGGTTAGACGGCCCCTTCTCCGCGGTAAGCCTCCTTCCGATTGCGGGCACGACGGCCGGGATTCGAACGCGCCACCTGGGGACCTGTAGGCTGGCGCTTTGCCACAAAGCGACTGACGGTTCTTTTTGTTGTTGTTGTTTTATTACCGGTGCTACTGACGCGGCTTCAGCAACTATGAACCTTTATAGATTGTTTCAACTTACATTTTTCAAGTAACGGGCACAAGTCTGATTCTAACATATAATGAATATTTTCAGCTACGGTACAATTGTCTTTGTACTTGGGAGGATGGCGATTATTCACTGAGGTAGCTTTTAGTTACATGTGCCTCATCCTACAATACTTCAGAAGATAGTTCGTTTTTGAGGTAGAGATATCATCACATTTAATAGCATACAACTTGACAACATATATTATCTTGACGAGTGCATTCTACACCATTATGTTGCAGATACACACGTCGGGATCATCGATCACGTCACCGTCACCGACGCGGCGCTCGGAAAAACGATGGTAATTAGCTATGGGGGTCAGTTAACTCAATCCCTCAACGATTCCCCATCGCTCAAATTCACCATGACTAAAAACACTGGAGGTGGACAAATCCCCTGCCTTTACAACTTGGGATCCTGGTGAGTTGCATACAGCACACTTTGGCACTGGTTTCGGACCTCAGTGAAACATGCTTGAGTATTTGAAATGTTACCCCAGCCTCTATGTCATTAAAACTACTTCTGTATAAAACTCTAGTTCTATCAAAGCAGGAACATGCACCACCAATCTAGTCCCCCGGCCACAACACACTGGCGACTAACTTCGAAGCCCCGCAAAATCGCGGCGCACCTCTTATATGATAACAGAAAGAATAAACATAGAGACGGAAAGCACAACACCTCTTTCGACTTTCTACACAAATTTGTGTTGAAAGTGGAAAGAGGTGTTGTTCCTTCCATCATTATTTTTATTCTTTCTGTTTTTATTTAACTTCGCCAACGCGCTCGCGTCGAACTAGACCTTTCATATGTTGTAACTATCATCGCACAGCTAGCGTCTCGTTTGTGAAAGCCACTTTATCCCTTTCTCTCCTTTTCTTACGCCGTAAAATATCTATTTCATGGTTTTTCTACAAAATTTGACATCCTAACGTTTCACTAAAAAGTATATTATTTTTTAACCCCTCATACATTTCTGCACGAGTAGACCAGAGTATTAAAGTCAACATACCTCATTGTCAAACGTGAGGATACTCCACTCCTTTATACTAAGAACATCATCTGATCGGAAGCGCCTTCCAGCATCTCCGGTAAACATACAATCAATTAAACTATTTAAAAAGAGGCGTTCACTAAACACCTTTGCTAACACGCCGGACTAATTATTTTCTAAGACAATTGCTTACTTTGTTTTTATTATAACTGTGGTAGTTTTTTTAGTGCGATTTTGTATGCCTTCTCCTTCTGTAATGCCCCATGGTTCATAAGGATATTGAAATAAAATAAATATATAAAATAAATAATGAAACGCTTTTAAACGAAGCCCCGAATCCCAAAATGTTGCCCGGTTGTCTGTTCGTGAATTTCCGCCAAATTTAGAGGGGAAATTGACGTCACGTGACCTGACATCACGAGAACTAAATACAACAATTTAGATTCCTAGCTAAAGGTAGCGGAAAAAAGGACATCATGTGACCTATGCCCAAAGTCTATTTTCCCAGTAAATTTAGATGGAAATTTCATTAGATAGATAGGGTCTTCCCTCCCTGAAACGACTTTTTAATGTCTACTAAACAAGGTCAACCGATGGCTCCTTCAATACTGCATGTCAAGCATTATAGGACTTTAAAGATAATGGTCGCTGCTAATGTTTTTGTAGAAAATTGGCGTCAGCATGCAGAGGCCCTCCTCTCGTAGCGGAGAAAGCCCGAACTACGGTTTGTGTCTGGAAGGGGAGTTGCACCACCACTCCTGCCTCCTATGAGGCTGAGACGAGTCGCGGAGGAAGGAGAATAGGTAGATGCTTCACCGCTTGGCGTCGTCTTCATGTGAAAAAGAACCGTTATGCCTAGGGTTGCATAAGTTATTCTAAAGGTCCTGCTTGTGAAGATCTGCATTGAGAATTACGTTTTTTTTTTTATTTGTTTCGTTTATTTAGACTAAAACGCGCTACCTACGAAACTCATGAATTAACGTTTTGTTAAAAGACCTGAGACTGGGTGAGAAATCTTGAAAAACCAAAAGCAGAAGAGACGGGGAAAAAAGTCATTCAGACGACGTCTCAAACTCGGCTAATAAGTTTATTAAAAAAAACCATTGAAATCAAGGTCATCAGCAAGCCACACAACAAACATAAAACAAAAAAAATGTCAGGTCACAAGTGTTTCAACAAAATGGTAAACTTACACCAGCTCGCCTGCGCCCTCACTGTGCTTCCGTAAATTACGTTAGGGTTAATAGTCAGAACGAAGAAGAAGACTCAGAGAGAGGTCATGACACTCAAAGTGGGAGTTTTTGTTATTTTTTATCTTCTGACCGAACTCCTTAATCAACTTACACTGTTTACATCTATGTCTGCCATGACCCACTTCAATTGAAAAAGAAGTGCAAAATGTGACAAACAAATCTCTAGTGTAAAAAAGAAACGAATGATATTGCACGTCACAAAAAAAGGCAAGCATCGATCGGCAAAATGTATGCAAATAACTGCTACAACAGGTTTATCAATTTTCTTATGTAAAGTGAAATAATGATTGCTCATATAGATAAACGAGCGAACGTAACCATAGTTTAAAGGATTTAGACTCAAGCATGCCTGAGGTAACCGAGATCTTCGATGTGTATATTTTTGCGTGGAATATTTATCTCCAGAGAAATGCTCGACACTAATCAGAGGTATGCTCCACACTTCATAGATAAGAGCCTTTCGTCGTGCTTTGGCGGCGAGTGCACGCTCGACGCCCACGAGACGCCGAAGTGTTATCGAAAGTAGAAAACTGCCGCTGAAAGTGGCACATCTGCATGACCTCTGTGCCGTTCCCATCCTGAGAGTGACTCTTGGGAAATCTTATGTTCAGCACTTTTGAACTGAAAAGAAGTGCCACGTGTCCCCCCAAAAATGTAGTAGTTTTGTTCTTCTGCTTTTTTTTTTACCGAAAAAAAAAAAAGAATTTATGTCTCGGTGAACGCACATCCTCCACCCAAATGTAGCGCAATCGGTACAAACCAGATGTCAAAATTTGAGCACTAACCGTCATCTTACTCAAAAGTTGTAATGGATTTTCTGAAAATTTCAATGGGAAAATGGGGACCATTTTCGCCCGTTTCCGGTGACCGGCGCCAAAGGGCTACATGTATTCGAAAGCTCTGCCGGACGCCATTTTGCCATTGAACATTTCAAAAAATCACTTAGAAATTATCTGATGCGTAGTTTGCTTTTGCGGTAAAATAAAATTCCCTCACTTTTTTTTTTTTCTTTTCGCTTTTTTTAGGGGGGAGATTTTATATAACTTGCCTCCATAGCTCCAATCGCCTAAATTAAAATGTCTTTGTCCTCATACAGCCAGTACAAACTTTGCGGTGGCACTTCGGATACAGAAAGGAAGATAGGTGCGCCCTGGAACAACACGTGTCCAGTCCCAGCTGGGAGCTATGACACCAGCGTTTCTGTCAACATACCCTATCTCGCCATGTTTGTTATAGGGGTGAGTGTCCTTAGTTTTTCGCGGTCAAACGGTATCCCGAAATAACAAATACCCGCACTAAACTTCGACAGGAGTAACACAAAATGTAATTTGTTTCGCTTCGCGATGATCAGGGTGGAGTAAAAAAAAAACAAGATATTTAAATCCTCATTTAAATTATAATTTGTATTATGATTTAAGTCATATACTTTTTTTTTTACTGTGGTCATTTAAATAAAATATATCTCGCAAATATAATCACGAAAAAATTTTATTTACCGCTTGACTATCATTTGATGCATTTATGTGCATTTGTTTCGTCAAAAAATCATCGAGCAAGGAAGATTTATATCGGGCTTAACACTATCAGAAAGCAGTGCTCTTCTGAACGAATCGTGGCGTTGTGGATCTTTTTCTTTTTGCCACTCCGTTCACCAGTTACGTAATGTTCTGCTGCAAGCAAATCAAAACGCTGTAGCGAAAGCAAAATAAGCCTTTTAATCTAAGAACTCAGGCTGTTGTGTTCTAGTATGACAGGTTTTACATAAATAAAACGTGGCTAACGAAAATTCACTTTAAATTTGCAGTAATTATTTCTTGCGCTTTGTTTTCACTAACAGTAGTGGTGTACCATGTATACAAATACATATGCTGATGAAGAGTCACTATATTATATCTACTGCGAGTCCGCCACCCTTCGTTTGTAGCGGCATCTAAAGGCTGCATTTCAAAACAGTGTGTATGATAGAGTACGGTGAAGCGCCATCTAGAAGCAGTGTTTCAAGAACCTGTGTATTCCATAGAATACACAGTAATTACAACAGCAGCCGTCCCGAAAACGGTGGCGCGTCGATTGACAGGAGGCGGATTTTGGAGAGAGAGAGAGTGGGCGTACTGCTCGTGAAAGCAGCGTCTATGGGCAGTTCCGCAACTGAGTTGATCTAGCAAGACTGCCTCAGTCTATAAGGTCCTCGCTATTCAAGTTTTGTAGCCTGAGTACAACCCAGCCCCTAAAAAACTACACTCGAGCTTTGCTGATCGCCGAGATTTAGAGGGAGAGAACTGTTGTTTTGCATCTGAACACATTTGAAGAAACCCGGTATGTATCCATCTTTCATGGCCAGTACCTTTCTTGTTACTTTCGATTTTCTTTTAATTTTTACTATCTCTTTTTAAATGTTTCTTTTCTCCCTCTCTTTCTTCTTGATTCTTTGATATACGCACGTACATATGGAGTCCTAGAATGCACTAAAAAGGCCAATCAGCGATTTGTTCTTAATTCAGCTTAGCCAGTGATGAAGAAATTTAAGCGTTCTTGGACGCTAGGCAAATTACTTCATCTAAAGTATGAAACCACTTTGTAATAGTGCTCTATTTCGCTGGTGAGGTTTGCGAGATATATGCCATAATCGGCGAGGGATCATCGAAAAATTAAATTTTCCCCCTGTGGATTTTTCATGGTAATACCGGGGAAAGGCAGATGTATTTTGGGTAGTGTGTGGATATGAGGACACTACACAAATATAGTGTAGCATAACGCTTTGTTTCCCTGTTAAAACATGTCCATCTCTTAAAATACATTTTACTGACGATTTTCATTTTCTTCAGAATGGCGACCTCCACGTCAAAATGGAGATAATCAACGGCGGTACTGCTGTGGAGTGCATTGAAACGAACGTGCAAGTGAAGATATGAACGCCACCAAAAATTGCTCGTCCTCGTCAATCCGACCGTCGAAGTATATTTGCTGCAATGACTGGGGAATGGGGCACCTAATTAATAAATAAAGTAATCTTTACAAACTGGTGTATTCAGTTTCAGGTCACTACGCCATGCGGCAGACACGGCCTGCGGCTTTCCTCCGTTTACGTTACCGCCAGTATTGAGTGATTTCTTTAACCTGCAACAGACTATATAGAAGTTTAGTTAGGAGATCCCGGCCATCCGTTTTCGGTCGCGTGCGTTTGCCAGACGTGGCCATGGCCTGAATGTTTTACATGCGCTGTGCTTTATACGGAGATCCATTTTCGACGCGCACTTTTAAGTAAGGCGTCCTCTCATGTTGATTTGCATACAACTATAGAGCAGAGCGCCGCACAGAGCTTCGCTGGTTCCTTTTCAATATATAAATTTATTTTATTTTCCTTTTTTTTGCACCAAATCTGGGGCATTGTTTACTCTGTGCGATTTCTTCGCACTCAATACAAATTTAACTCAAGGCTGTACTCTATTTTACGCCGTCCTTGGAAATATATCGGGTACTAGTACATCCTGCCACAGAGGTTAGTGCAGACAGTGTCACTGTTCTTTATTTTTGCATTTGCCCCACGTGGCGCCTTTACGAATCGAGGCTAATGCTTTGTAATGCTTCTTTTTTTTTTTTTCACTAAGGCGAAGTCTGTATTTTGACTTCCAACAGATAGAAATATTCTTTTTTAAAGCCCCAGGCATCCGAATGTACCCTGTGGTTTAACTAAAACCTGGCGCAATACTTTGCCTGATAAAAGTTTCTATTAATGCCTTCAGTTGAATGATTAGTACTGTATACACGAGTTCACTTGATAACTATTTAAGATTTCTTGCCCTCGGTGTTTACTTTGGAAAGCTTGCGGCGCAAGAATATTAATAGTAAAATTAATAATATATGTTGTTTTTGTTTGTTTTTATTAACGCAAATTGATAGCGCTATTCTGGCGCGCGAGAGCGAAGACTGCACGCTTCTCTGTGGGGTCAGGTAAATTTGCAAAACACCTTTACACAGTAAATAAGCGCACGTTTTACACTATCCAAGTTTTTCCGTCAACCTTCATAAAAATACAATATACAACAAAATTTGCATGATGATCTAACATACGGTGCATAACGCGTAATAGTTTCACAGAAAGCAGCTAAAGATTAAATACAGCAGACAAAAAAATATCAGAAAAATTAATCACGTATTGTTTTGTCGACTGTTAATATTTATTTAAATAATCTCGGGTTTTATCGTTCACAAATACTAGATGGGCGCGGCTACAGAACCTCAACTAGTGTAAACCCATACAATGGAGAATACAATGAAGTAAACAAGCGAAAGTTGGAAGTTACAATATTTCTACCGAATGGACTTCTTTTTATTTGATTGGCTAAGTCATGGTGATCAGATATTCTCATAAAAACATTAGACATCGTGATGGGCGTCGGGATAAAGATCAAATTAGTAGAGCTTATACCGACGAAATACCTTTTTACAAAAACACAAATAAATGCTAAAGCAGCTTGTTTTGTGTTCTGACTTTTTTGACTCCCGATAAATAAAAAATAAGGGTTGGCGTTACACTTACAATAACGTTTTTATATGATTACCAAAAAAGGAGCAACCCATACACGTCTCACGTAGTTTAGAAAACTGACCTTAAATATTTAGCTTTCAATTTAACAATTTATCCCGGGACGGTTTTCAGACCCACATTAAAAAATAAAACCAAGGCCCCTCGCAATAAAACTTCAAATAATTTCATGCGTTCAAGCAGCTGCTCTGCCAGTTCCCTGATGCAAGTCGCACTGCGTAAAGGCGGATGGGTAATTTTGTGGAGAGGTTACGACCTTCGTGCACATATACGCACGATATAAGGAGCGCACGTGCGTCAATCTCATATCAACCCTGGACTATTTAAACGATCATCTCGGTGGGATATAGTTAGAAGGAGCGATAAAGGCCAGTCAAACCGAAATGCTCTCTTTTGCTGCTGCCATACTGTGGAGCGTCGTCTCCACAGGCATCGCTTCGACGCAGACACCAAATATTACGTCTTGTTCGGGCAAGTATTACTGCTGACCTTCTTACCTCTTTGGCTTCGTATAGAAAGAGAGCACAAAGTTTGTTGTCGCGATAGCAGTATTTTTATACTCTTTAAGCGACATGAAAATGAACTGTTAGGCCGCATGCACACTACTGGTCATCATACATCATACCAAATATATGGTGTTCGCTGCAATCATATTGAAAGGATTTTCTGTGGACACGTTTCAAGCGTCTCAGAAGCATGATTGCTTCAAAGACATGAATGCTTCAAATATATATGCAGACATCGTGTTTGTTTTTTTTTGTTTTTTTTTTGTGATTCATGTGACTGTCATACAAGGAAGAAGCACGCTTCATACGGTGTCTGCAGTCTGTCTTTCATGTGACGTATTAGCAGTGTGGCCGTGGCTTTGGTTAACATTTAACAACAAAGATCTGGAGACGGGGTGTCACTCAACCAAACACAGGGCCATACAAGCCTTCATACTAAAGAACGGCGAATTTAAAGACTCATTTTTGTTGCAACACTGGCGATATGTGTCTGCCTCTCGATCGTCGATCACTCTTGCAGCCAATAGGAGTAACGCGATAAGTAATTTTCGAGCATCGGAAGAATCACTTCTAAATTTCCTCTCACAGCGCAAATCCTGGTTGTTGTTGTTGTTGTAGTTGTTTTAAAATATTTTTGTTAACGCTTGGTTCGATGGAGTGAAGATGCTGCGAAAAAATCTTGGAACTTTGTTTGGCGGTGTTCACTCTGCGTTTGACGTCAGAACAGCGACTGTTGAGCCCTGCGCAAAGTGACCGTGCGCAGGGCAACTTCGTTGGTTGATCATCGCAAATTCGTTTATTGGACATCGATTGCTTTCCTTTGATTTTTACGTGAAAATATTCTTCGGTACCAATGTATTGTATTTTGACTTCCAGTCACCTTTATAATGACAAATCCCCCATCATTAATATAAATATTATTAATGTGATTTTGTTAAATGACAATGTTTATTATCTTGATTGAACATCGGTAACACCCTACAAAACGTAAACATCCTTCTAAAATCTAAAAAGTAAACCACCCCCCCTCCCCCGAAAAAAAAAAGACGGAACAAAAAAAACACAAATACTCTGACGAAAAAAAAAGAAGTTGATGAATCAAAACTATTCGTAAGGATACCAGCAGTAGAAATAGGAATAATAATAAGAATACGATAAATATTAATAATAATACAAATGTTCTATTCATTCGGAGACCCGAAACCGCCTTGAGGTTGTTTATATGGTGGCACAGACATAAAAGGTGGAATATTAAAAATGCAGCATCTCGACACGAGACCGTTTGGCTTGAACATGGTACCGTGGAACACCGAGTCACCTCATTTAAATGTTTTCAGCATTATTAACTCACATGGTGTCTAGCAACGCGTAGGTTGCATTTTTTCACGACACTGCGTTTTAGATCTGACAAAAATAAATTAATGTTGTCAGCTGTAGTGCAGTTCTCATTTTACTTGGAGTTTTATTCGCCGACGTTGACTTTACTTACCTCGGACTCAACCTGGAATTCCTCGGGGAAGATGACATTGTTGTAGGAATTTTGTTGTAGGAAATTCAATTTAATAGCACACAAATTGGCAGCACAGATTATCTTGAAGACTGATTTCTACGCCGCAATGTTACAGCTACGCATGTTGTGACCATCGATTCCATCACCATCACCAACGCAAGGTTCGGTCAAACAATGATCTTCAGCTACACGGGTCGGTTGGCTCAAGTACTCAACGATTCCCCGTTGCTTAAAGCGACCATGACGGAAAAAAATGGAGGTGGCAGAATCCCCTGCATTGACGACCTGGGATCCTGGTGAGATGCACTCAGCACAGTCAACACGCGTCAATCG
>JABSTQ010001854.1:0-34999 GCA_013358835.2 Ixodes persulcatus | reverse complement strand
AAACGGGTTTTGCTGCGCAACCCTTTGTAGTGAGGTAATGTTTATGCTAGATAAATGGGGCGAGTACTGTCACTTGTTTTTGTTTTTATTAGGACTGATGAATGTAAAGCAGGTTGTCTTGTCCTTCTACTGCATTTGTTAATATTTAGGAAAGACTAAATTTATGTGCTCTCAGGGACAGAGGAATAAGCAAACCGCGGGCGTTACTAACTGGAAAGAGTGCCTATTCATGTCCTGCTGTGAACAGCTCTCAGGGTTAGTGGTCCGACTGCGAACAGATAACGACTGCTTGGCTACGGCTGTGCTCACGAACAACTCGCGACACCAAATCGCTTGGCCTCACCCGGCATATGGCTCAACAGGTACCTGAGGACATGAACTCAGCTGGATCGTTTTGTATTGGTGAGTACTAACTGATTACATAGTTTTATCCTAGAGTACGTTGCGGATAGCGGGCACAAGCATGCTTGAAAGTGACAGCACGGGCTCCCGCTAGCAGCGCAATGCTCTGTGTAGGTTATACTTAAGGGGCCATGAAACGAATATTGGTCTGAAATAAATGAATTAAATTGGAATTTTACTAATAGCATTTCGTTTAGTGGGCCAAACGAAATAAGGTAGAAAGTAAAAGCTCTATTTTCTGTACGAAAACTTGAAAACACAGCGGACTATAGCGTGGTCCAAGTCACCAGGCTCGATCTAAAATGGACCGTAAAAATCGACGCCTGCACGTAGCCATCTAAACTTTGCGTCAAAGGTGTATTTCACAGGTCGGTTTTTTCTTGTAAAATTACAAAGCGTAGCTCTCTTTCTGTAAAAAATAAGGCCAAGGAGCTTGCCAGGGTCTACAGTGGGCAGCAACGCAGACGACAGGGGTCCAGTAGCGGGGTGTGTTTGGCTTTCGTATTCATAGATGGCGCTACTTCCTTATCGCGACGGCTCGCGACCACCGTGGTTTTTTTCAAATTAATATAACCCTTTGGAAGTGTACTTTCGGTTAAAAAATAAATGTGAACAATAAAAGCAAAACTTAAAGTAAAAAACGCGTCTGCATAACAGCGGCGCTTTTGCTGCCAACGGATTTCGTCTGCATGTCGTCTGCTATCTTTCGCTGGTTGGCTGCACCTTCAGACGCTGCTCCCGACGCCGTCTATCAATACGAACGCCAAACACACCCCGCTACTGGACTTTGTCGTCTGGGTCGCCGTCCGCCGTAGACCCTGGCAAGTTTCTTGGCCCTATTTTTACTAAAAGAGAACTACGCTTTGTAGTTTTACAAGAAACAACCGACCTCTGAAATACACCTTTAACGAAAAGTTTAGACGGCTACGTGCAGGCGTCGATTTTTACGATCCATTTTAGATCGAGCCTGGTTACTTGAACCACCCTATATTTCGTATCTCCTTCCCTTCGAAAGCTCTCTGCCTTTTCACTGTGATACACCCGTGGTACCCAAAGCGCGTCACACGACACCCGACCTCACTTCTTCCCTTCACCCCTAAGCTGACTGAGCGGTGGAAGCTATGTGCTTGGCGAACCAATCAGCCGCCTCCCTTTCATCGTCTAACCTCACTCTCTGCGCGAGAGAGCATGGTCACGTGGCAAAAATGTGTCTGGCCGAACGAGCTCGTAGCTTCTACATCACTGTCAGCTTAGGGGTAAACGGGGTGGAAAAGAAACTTTTGTCCGTGTTTGGAGCTGTGGGCTAATCTTCTAGGGGGAGAATGACGGTGTCCGGGTACACAAACAAAGGTTTGAGCAAGAGGGGAGTCTCTCCTTTCAGTCTTCTTGAACTGTTTGGTACAATGCACTATTTGTGAGTTGAGGAGGAAAGCTAAGAAAGAAAAATTTGAAAAATCGTGTCATGACCCTTTTCAACTCTAGAGGGTGCTTTCTTCAAAAACTGTGAAAATGTAAAAGCAGTGACGGAACGTCACACAATGACGTCACGTGACATCATGAGATTACGTGGCACTCATGTCTCATGGAACCATGAGGTTACGTGAAGTGGTAATGTGACACAACGCAGTCACATGACATCACAATCTGACGTTGCCACGTACCGTATATTGACGTCTTTGTCGCGTGACGTCATGGCGTCTCTTTTTACCAGCTATTTTCCCGCTAAAATAATTCTACTAATAATAGTCTATATGTTTTCGTGTCCACGAATATCTCAAGTCCTTCTGGGTAGTACACAAAAAATATAATACAACTCGCGAAAAAAAAACAAAAACGAAACAAACCCCGTAGATATTAAACCACGGAAGTAATATATCCTCCTGATTACGGGGAAACGTTGTTGCGTCAAAAAATGCGCATTTAAAGGTGGCGACAGTCACACCTTTGAAACTCAAGTTGCGATCTCATAATGGGAGATGTGGCTAAAAGCGCACTTAGATAGAAGGAGCTGCGAGTACGGCCTGTTCGAGGTGGGACGTGAAAACAGACGGAGCTCAGCAGGACTGGAGTGTCTTCAATTTTATTTACAGACTTACAAAGAAACAAAATATCTTGTATACGACATCTGCGAAAAGTACACGCCAAGTGTTCTTCTCTTTTTAAGTCACGCATCGTAACACCGATTGAAATAGCGTAAAAAATCGTTCGTAACCAATGCCAATAACACGTTTCTGGACTCGCCCGATTGAACATGATGCAACAAAACGTACAAAACGTAGTGCGGAAAGATTATCCGGGAACTGTATTGCGTAAAATAATGTGCATTTAAAAGCCACCAGAAAAAAGGCAACGTAAAATACAGTTGAAAGAGTTAGTTGCTATATTTAGCGGCAGAATACCTGTCTGGAGCGAGATTGTGTGTAGTTCGCAGTATCGTGCGGCAAAGTGTGCATAGCCTCGGCGGTCACCTCAGTTCATCTGAGGGCACGTAGAGATACCGCGAATTTTTTTTTTCGTTTAAAATAATGTTTTAATATTTCCGTCTATGCTACAATTTGACGTTAAGATTTGCCACACTTCGTGTTTTCAATAGCCTAGCTCTTTGTAGCAAATTTGTGATTCAAAATCAACATTCAAACAATTTTTGTAAGTTAATTTCTTAAGGGGCATTAGGGAATGACCAGTGCATGGATACAGTGATCAGTTGCAGGCGTACGAAAATGTCTGTTTATGAGAAATTCTTACTTTTGATAAAACTAGTTGCCACCAGGTGGTGGTTGGGAATCTAGAGGCAGATCTTTTACCTATAGCAACTTTTGGAGGAAGCTTCATGTCCAGAATGTCTCTGGTGTTGCTGATTAGGAACTGATGACCGGGCACGACTTAGTGTTTCTTATTTGTTAAGGAGGGACAAAATGTTAACAATACGGCAGCGGAAGAAGATTGGGGCTAGAAAAAAGATATCGAAAACAGATATCAAATGGAGTCTTCACAAACGCATGCACGGTACGCAAAGAGACCAAAACGCTTCCACTACTTTTTCTTAATATGCAGCAATTATGCGGCATTTCTAAGTAAATATTTTAGAGCGCAGCTCTCAGGCGCCCATTCCGCGCCTAACAGCGTCGCCGTCACCACCCGCGAAACCGCCCCGCTAAATTTAGTGGGAAATTTAACTAGTTTTGAGATCACGTAATTTCAATTTTCCCGCTAAACCTAGTGGAGAAACTGAATTTGTTCATTTATGACGTGAGACGAAGTTGTGTGACGTCATTTTCCCCGCAAAATTTAGGGGGAACCTAAATTAGTGTTGGTGTCACGTGGCGTCATTTTTTCAGGTAAACTTAGTGGGGGTAACTGTGGGAGGAGGGGAGGATATTCAGGAAGAGGAGGGGAGAGTATGGAGGAAGAGGAGGAGAAGAAAATAGGAGGAGGCGAGGAGGAGATGAGGATGAGGAGGAGGGGAGGGGAGGAGGAGGATCACAAAAAAAGGAGGAGGAGGGGCATTTCCTCCCCTCCGTACCTTCCCCTCCTCCTCAAGAGCTGCGCTCTATACTCGGCGAAATATTTTCTTGGCAATGCAGTGGAGAGTACAGGCAAGCGTTCCCTCTCCCATTTTGAGCGGAGAATAAAGTTTTGCGCGGGCTCTCCTCCTTTCCACTGCATTGCCAAGAAGAATTGTGTCCGTGAAAAATTTGGCATTACACAGCTTTGTAAAGGTCTTTCATTTTTTCGTCTCGCCCTGTTCACGGAATTAAAATTAAAAGAGAAACACTGCTACCCTAACATTTCGTTGACTAAATATAGGTTTGCTACGGCTTAAATAAGACCGTAAGTAAATCCCTTGAATGCAGATTTCATTTAACAGTAATCTTATTCAAACTGATCTCAACAAAGTTTGTAAAGGTCTGCCTAACGAAGGACAATAAAATAATGAAATACATTGAAGCACGCTAGACGATCAGTGAGTTCGGGTATCTACTTCAGAAAGTGTTATTCGGCTTTCACCCATAGATCGCCTTCTTAGAGAGTGCATTACAAATAGGCTAGGAGTGGTAGTAAAAAGGAGCGTTTCTACTGCTTGTCACTTATAATTTATGATTACGTGAATTTTGATAGCTCGAAATAGTTTCATAGTGGCATTTATATGTGAAAACCGCTCCTTTCTTTATATATTTTCAACCTTGGGACGCATCATACCACTATTTATCAGGGTTATTAGAATTTTTAATCTCATTCAAATTGTAAAACCATAAACCTGAAAACAATTTTGTTAAAGCGGAGGTAGGGTGAGCAATTCTGTTATCTTAAAGTTATTGCGATTTGCAATATATGCCTTGCGTTTTTTTTTTCTTCTTTAAATCTATTATTTCTAGTTTAAATCAAAACGTAATCGAGCGTAAATTGAAAATGTTACTTGCAAATACTAAAGATGCCCGAACTGTAACTAGACTGATAACAGTTAATAGCAAAAAATGTAACGAAACGAAGCTATTATTCGTTTTTGCGTCAAGTTATATTTTGACTAAATGAAATTATTATTAATTGATTTATTTATTCGTTATTCATACTGTTGGTCCTATGTGGCCGTGACAGGAGTGGTATGTACATATAACCAGAAAACAATCATGCAGATATACAACACATAGAAATCAAAATTTGTAAAGAAACGCAAAAAAAGACATTTGAAATACAGGCCACTTTATCCTGCTTTCATAGTTTTGATAGGTTCAATTAAGCGCTTATGAAAAATGGGATTCTGGTTTGAAAATACGAATATAGCAAAGCATAATGCTGCATGAATCCAGGCAGAAACAGCATTCTGAAGTGACATTTGCTGTTCGTAAATGCAATACATGAGGAGGAGGCAAGATTTCCCGCGTGCTGCATGCAATGAGTGGAAATTGAGTAGAAAATATGGCGGCGCGGCAGTTGACATGAGAGAGGTCCGAGAAGTGTGGGGTGGTGGGGGGGGGGGGGGCTTTGACCACTTCGCATGTCGCATTTCGGCCCCGTTAATTAAAGGAGGACTCGTGCGCAGAGAGGCACATTGATGTATCGAGCTAGTAATGAGCAGCATCGCAAATTACTTCGGGAGATTAAACTTTGATCAGGGACTGCACCAAGTCAGCGTTGGACGGCTCCGGCTCGGGGTGTCCCCGTGGGCGCAGGTTCAGCTGTTAAATCTGGCTTCATTACCAATCAGCGCTTTATACTCCCCTCACCGCGCAGCTGTAAAGGGCGTCCACCGAGGCTGCTGCTTAAGCTGCCCTTTCCCAGTCGGTACGCGGACAATCACCCTAAAGTTGGATTTTCGTTGTCAAGGTGATGAAAACCGAATGATTGTGGCGCTCAAGCGGAGGTTTAAACGAACAGAAAAAATTGAAGTATTTGATTTACGTTTAAAGTTTGTCGACGTAGCGCATTCGAAAAACTGTCACTCAAGCATCCACACACCCAAAGAACACACCTTTCACACAGCGCTCACTAACAACTTTTTATTTCGTGTGTAACTTCGGCTTCTACTTCTACTTCAGTTTGAGACGATTTGAAAAAGACGAAATATGAGTCAAAAATTCCCGTCTAACGCTTGGGCTAATTCACGGCTAAATAATTAATCTCTTTTCGTGATAATGTTATCGACGGCGTACTAACACATTTGTCCTCTAGTCGTATGATGTTCTCGGCTTCGATGATTTCCCTTGTTAATTGGTTTACACTTTTGCCCAACACGATGCTGTTGTTGAAATCTGCGACACACCCACAATCCCGACAGTGTATCCCCAAGTGGCCAGAGTTGGCGTTTACGATGTTGTTTTTGTGTTCTCGAAGGCGGTCATTTAGACAACGCCCAGTTTGTCCAACGTATTGTCTTCCGCAGGAAAGGGGGAATGAATACACAACCCCCTCAACGCAAGGCACAAAGTTGGTCCTATGCTTCTTGGAGCAGCCGATAGCAGGATTTGAGGGTGTGGTGACGTGTTTGCAAAGGCTGGACAGTTTTCTGGGTGCTGAAAACACGACATCAACATTGACTCTGTTCGCTGTTTTCTTAAGGCCGTGGGAAAAATTGTGGATGTAAGGGACGATGACTGGTCTTCTTGTCCTGTCGCTGTGTGTTTGTTTGACGCCGTTCCCTTGCTTCATTTCTTTAAGAATAGTTTCGACCACTGACACCAATAAGAAAATAGGGTACCCTGCGTTAGACGGGAATTTTTGACTCATATTTCGTCTTTTTCAAATCGTCTCAAACTGAAGTAGAAGTAGAAGCCGAAGTTACACACGAAATACAAAGTTGTTAGTGAGAGCTGTGTGAAAGGTGTGTTCTTTGGGTGTGTGGATGCTTGAGTGACAGTTTTTCGAATGCGCTACGTCGACAAGCATGAATAACCAACTCGCCCAATCTCAAGTTCTTTCAACGTTTAAAGTGTTAGTAATACCGAGCGGCCCCCTCATATAATAGCCAATTCAAAAAGACGACGAACGCCATGACCCTACACTTTTGTTCCTTCTTGACTGGCTCATTTCGATCGTATCGTTGACTACGGATCGACTTAATGTGATAATCCATATAGCGGGGGAGCTAATCTGTGCCAAACAATAAGGTTGCGGTGTGTGCCCCCCCCCCCCCGGTCACACACACACAAAAAACAACAAAACGTAGCGTTCAATATAGTGAGTCTAGCCAACACCTCCTAGATAACAAAGCCGTAGTGCTGATTGACATGTCATCAGCGAAGGCTAACGCTGGTCACAGATTGGTCACGACAATTGCGTTAACGTTCGGCTCACACTTGACTCGAAGCCGAACGCTGACGCCGCACTCGCTTAAAATCTGTGTCTAGTGTTGTCCTTCGCTGGTGACGCAAAAACTTCAACACTAGGGCCTTGTCTTCTAGGAGGTGTTGGCCTATCCCTTTCCCCCACTTCCTCTCCGGGCGAAAAAGGCTTACCTCCGAATTGAAAAGCCCCCTTTCTTTGGATTATTGCCTTTCCTTTCGTAACAGAGCGCACTTAGGAATCGCGAATCGATCTTACCTTATATTAGCCCCTTTTAATGTAAGGTTTTCCTGATAAATCGCTTAAAAATTGAAGGAACCGAGGTAGCAAACGTAGCTGTTTCCATTTCATTCCGCTTCCAAGATGGCGACGTTCAGGAAGATGGAGGATTTTGCTAGCTTCTTTGAATACTCGTTTAGGCTAGCTAATTTATTTGACGGGGAGGTCTACCTACTTCTAGCTATAGCGCGGCCTCTCACGAGTGATCGGCACAACCGGGAGTCCTCGGAGGGGTATCGGTTTTTGCAGACGCGCGCCAGTTGCTGGGCCTCCTTCTGCTTCAGCCGAACACAGACGACCGAGGGGAACCTCTGTCACCTATGCTCCATCTCTTGGTGACACTGCGCTTTTATGAAGCGGGCGCGCTCCAGACCGTCACTGGAGTTTTGGTGAACGTGACTCAGCCGACAGTATGTCGCGTCGTAGGCAAGGTTTCAAAACTAATCGCGCAGATATTGTTCACCACACTCTTGAAGTGTCAGGACACCACCGGGTGCCGCACAGTGATGCAGAAATTCTATTAGATCTCCATGTTTCCTGGAGTGACCGGGAGCATTGATTACACTCAAGTCCGCATCAAAAGCTCCGGCGGCGACAAGGCTTAAGTATTCCACAACCGGAAATGTTACTTCTCGATAAACGTGAAGGTGAGAGCTACTCCAGGAGATTTGAGGTGTATCTCTCGTGCTCGTTAGTACCACATAGGTCCCAGTTCGTTTAACAAAGTGCAATTTGCAATGAAGAGAGCGTAAGTAAACAGGCGAGCTGGTGGATGTCTCAGATATTTGAATGAAGCGGAGACGACGGACCAAAAAGGGGATAAACACAAAAGGTCTCAATCCCAACACAAACACCAACGACGCTACAAAATGTGAGATACAACCACGAACATGGGACAATGCCTGAATCAAGTAGGATGATATAAGAAAGAGTAAGTAAACAGGCGAGCTGGTTGATGTTAATCATATTTGAATAAACCGGAGATAACGGACTAAAAAAGGGCAAACACAAAACATCTCAGTTGACACGTTTTGTGCCTGTCCCCTTTTTTCGTCCGTCGGCTCCTCTTTTTTTTAAAAATCGGTGTACTTTGCAAGTTGCTTCATCGATATAAAGCTAGATTTGTCCACGCCCTCACAGGGCCCCAGTTGCAATTATTTGACCTGGTGGTAAGCTGGACTGGCTCTGTCTACGACAGTAGGATCTTTGCCAACTGCGGTGCCCTTGTGTTTTAATTACGATGAAGCAGTTGTGCCAGGACTCCTACTGGGCGAGATGGGCTACGCCTGCCTCCCGCGTTTAATAAAACCTCTGGCAGATTCAGGAAAGACCGGTTGCCCTGGCGACAAGAAAGTTAGTTTTGCCATGTATCCCGTAGAAAAAGAGGAATCAATATTGATATGTTTATTTGTAAAAATAGAGTCTTTATCAACGATGCTCAAATGTTGATAGGCTATGAAACATAACTGTGGCGGTGTTGCATTAATGCGCTCTTCAGCGTGTAGATCAAGGTTGCAACATTGTAATTCCTGCAATCGCTTATCAACCACTCACGAGACGCACACAAGAAAGATTGGCCAGTGGCGAGTAGTTGAAGTGGTTGAAGTACGAGCAGCAATACGAAAAAAAACACAGTCATCTACAACACATTACTTCGCTCTGCCATTGTCGGTATGAAATACACTCTTTTAATTTGATAAATGTTTGTTATTTGCGGGTCTCATGACTGGAACCGATGATACCAGGCTAGTTTGACCTCAAGTTAAATACACTTGCCAGTTTACAATAATAAGTTTGCTATAAAGGTACAACGAGATTAGTTTACTTTTAAATGTTGCAGTGTTTTAGTCCATACGCGAAACGTTTTTCCAGACACAGGGACAAAGTAACGAGTTTCTTTTCACGTTACTTTGACGACATAATACACAACTGTTTTGTTTCATAGTTTATTGTGTTCTTTTTAGTAGTCGTTGCACTTAAGAAATAGCTGCCTCTCAAAATTTTCATCAGTTACGTTTCTCCGCTTTTTTTTTCTAAAATACATCTCCGGCGACGCTGAAGAGCTGTTCTACCGACGCGCTTAAAAGAACGGCAGTGTCGTGCTTCCGGAAGAGCTGGTGAATCTTCGGGAACTGTGCCTTCATCGGGGCCAGCGGGTAATGGGTTTTGTGTCTTCCCGTGTTCGCAACCTCCGGGTTTACATTCGGTCTGTACCCGGTTCGAGAAGGTTCAACCAACGAACCATACTGTGTTCGCTGGGTGAAGGGCATTCCCAGCTGTAGAGTTCAGTACAGCAACGTCTGTCGCTGGACACGTCAGTCGAACTGTTCGTCTGACGTATTCAGCGATATACGTTGCTGTACTGTCATACTGTTCAGTTGTTTATCGGGCTGCCCACCTACCATTCTCGCAATAGATGCATACTCGGGTTAGAATCAAAACAAGGCCGTTTAAGCGGTGTTGTACACGTTACTCCTCAAAAGTAACGAAATACCGTTACTCCTTACCTGGCCTTAAACGCAACGAAATACGTTACTCGTACCTTTTCTAGAAAAGTAACTGAATACGTTACTCGTTACCGAAAATAGTAACTAGGTAGAGGTAACTCGTTCCTTGTAAGGCGTTTACGAACATGTCTGCCCACAACCTTACACCGAAAACCTATAGGTGCAGGCACTTTATATGCACTGCAGAACTGCAGCGATATAGCTTCAAAGGGGAGTTCTAGCGATATAAATAAGGAATATGCTCCTGTTTATAAATTAATGTAAAAGTAAGGCTCGAACCACAGATAATAAAGATCTCGACGTTTCGAGGCCAGCTCGGCCCCTTGATCACGGTGACTGTTTTTGTCCTCGTCTTCCATAGT
This sequence comes from Ixodes persulcatus, assembly GCA_013358835.2. Classification (NCBI taxonomy): domain Eukaryota; kingdom Metazoa; phylum Arthropoda; class Arachnida; order Ixodida; family Ixodidae; genus Ixodes; species Ixodes persulcatus. The sequence continues at coordinate 24,669 of JABSTQ010001854.1, read as the reverse complement.
ACCCGCTGTTGTCGTCGTCCTTTAAAGCGGAGGTTGTTTTTTTCGCATTTGTTGCTTATGACGTGTCGTTCGACGAACCCACATGACGCATCGTAACCAGACATGCAGGCGCTCGGGAGTGTCTCAGCTTACCAGTATGTTTTCTTTTGTGTTTTATCTGCCAAGACTAACGAAATGCGTCTTCGCCAGGTTCTCTCCGTGTCTAGAATAGAGCTTATGCTGAATGCAATGATGTGGCCTTTCTTCGCAACATGTTCTGCCACTCCTTACTCCGCACAGCATTCTTTTTGACGTCATATTTATGCTAGCGTATGTGTTGTTGGAGGTAATTAGTTTTCCCAAAAGTATGATGCGGGGCAGCCACTACAAGGGATTCTTAGACAAGTCCCTGCCTCTTTTAGTGAGGGGGCAATGCATCGGGGACCCTAAAAACTTCCCGGAACGCTTACGACACTATCAATATGACGCCAAAAAGAAAGATGTGCAGGGTAGCGCGCTGGCAGAACACGTTGTTAAGAAGACGCACCATTCCATTAAACAATAGCTCTATTTTCGACATGAAGAGAAACTGTGGACGGCGCTTTTATTAGAGTCATTTCACAATCAAAACACCAAAGACATCATTAGGCGGCCAGCTTCAGCTTGGATACTTCCAAGCGCCTACGTTTCTGGATTATGATTCGTCATGCGGGTTGTGTGGAGCGATACGTGATCAGCAAGAAACACGAACAACGGCCGCTCTAATAGAAGACGACAACACCGGGCACCAGTTTTGGGCAGAAATACTCAAAAATGTATTTGAAAATACAAATACTAGGATGCATTAAAAAAGTATCTAAAATACTGATACTAAAATATATCTGCAAAAATGTATCGCGATACGGATCGGAAATACATTTTAAATAGAGGCAAAATTTTTGAAAATAAAAATACACGAATATATTTTAGTAAGGGCAGAAACACAAATACAGAAATACTGATACTTCATTACATTTTTCAAATTTGTTTGAGACGCCAACTGAGATGAAGCTTGACATTTGAATTGGAAGTTTTTGATCCCGAAATTACTTTCCCGTATGCTTGGCACTTTGCCTTAAAGGTAGTGGTTTCGGACGACGAGGAGTCCTCAATGGGCTAAAAAAAAACGTTCCATCAAAAACTGACCATGGTCCCTTCCCTGACATCCTGTCTGGCGAGGGATACGAGAAGACTTCGACCTCTAAATAAATTCTGTCACCATAAATCCCGTCAAGCGTCACCACGCCCCTGTCCAATAAGGATGCCCCTGTCAACATTGATCACATGACGTCACGGTGGAATGAACTGGTATTCTTTATCTGTAGGTATGGCCTGGAACATGAAACTTTACCACGCTGCTGTATGAAAGGAGAATACGTATTTTCGTTGTAGGTTACCTCGTTGAAGATCGTGCAGGCAGTGTCATTTCAAAATTTTGAGAATAGTGGACCACCTGAAGCATCCTAGAACACATGTCTTATCCTCTCTTACGGTTGAAAAAAAAACGATACGGTGGTATCCATGTTGTGTAGGTCCTTCCTGCCGACCCTCCGCCACCGACGCATGAACTGCAGTCCTCAGGTTTCGCATTGCATCATAAAAACAGAGTCATCCTGGATTGCGACCTGATATTGCCGGCACAGGTGTGAGCTCCCCCAGAAACAGCCTTCGCTTGAGACGAGTCACAGGTGTACGAAGTCTGGGTCGGAACAGCGAGGTCACGTCTGGCCTCCTACCTGGGTTTCGGATCACCAGAGCAGCGGGTCACGTCACGTCGGCCGACGACATATCCTTGAACCGTGCAATATTACGGTCGCAGCTGCACACGCATTCGAATATGTGCTGAACTTCGCTGCGTGAGTCAGGCTTCTATTTTAAGTCAACCACCACCAGGCTCGTGCTGCAACGAACCGTGACCCTGCAGCTTTGCCCGCTGGGTGCACTGTGTACGCTAAGGCAAGACGGTTGGCAGTGGGCATTGGATGACAGCAAACAATGACTCAAGAAATCCCTACCTAAGGACCTGCGACATAAGGTGCTCTGAGTCCACTCCTGGCACGCCACCTGGTTGAAGTCCTTGACTACGCAACACTTCTCAGAAGAGAGAAGAGGACGCATAAAAATAATTTGGTGAATCGGAAGGTACCTTCGTCAGCATAGTAACAATGCCCCAGCATCTCCTTGACCCTAGTGCCCTCAAAAGTGAAAAACAAAAATGCGTTTGGAAGTGGATTTATTTTTCGGAGGGGAGGGGGGAGGGGGGAGTATTTTCCAAGAAACGTAACGAAAAACATTTCATCCTGATTTTATCGCGATAAAAAGAAACATCCCAAATGTATTTTGATACAGCAATACAGATGCAGGTGAAACAAATGTATCGAGATTCAGAAATACAGATACGAAATGTATTTCTGGAATACTATCGTGAAACATTTGTATCGCGATACTGATACGTTGGGATCTTTATTAGTTTTGGTTAGAGCCTTGGCTTTTACACCTATGTTATTCCTATCCGGGTGGATAGGAATACATAAGTAGAGAGTAGAGAGCGAATGTTTCGCTCTCTACTCGGAATATTAAGATCTTGAACTTAACTATGACGAGTAGGAACCTTTCTGAACATTCTTACATGGTGTGTCCCACTTAGATATGCGTAAGTGCATTAAATATATAACGCGAGCGTAGTTGCAAAGCGACCGTGATCAATCAGACTACACGATAACCAGGACGACCAATAGCGCGGGAGAGCTTCCGAGGGATTCGGGAGACGCATGACGGAACATTCGCGGAGCCGCCTGTGCCTGCGAGTTGAACCGCGTCTCATGTCGTCGCGCCGTTTGCCTGCAAGAGCGAGATTCGCTTCTCCCGCGATACTTGGAAGTCCGAAAATTGAGACCGTTACTCCGCCACGGTCTCCCCTCCGCAAGCGATTATTACGCAGTTACTATAGTGCGCAACACTTCCTTCGATCCTACGCGGGAAGGGGAGGCGGCAGCTTCGCACGTCGGCTACGTGTGGGCTTGACTGCGGGCGCAAAGGTGGGCTTAGTTAAGAATCCGAAACCTGGAAACGTCCCAAGCAGCACAGATTTGGCCAATCATTGGCCAATGGCTGGAAATAGTCTTTTGGGCCTTTGGCCATACAGTGGCCAGCCATTGGCTGATGACTGGCTTTTCTCTGGCCATTGGCCAATGGCCACTGGCCATCAGCCATCGGCCAAGCATTGGCCGATGAATGGCCACTCTTCAGCCATCGGCCAAAAGACTATCGCCAACAATTGGCTAATGCTTGGCCAAGTTCCGTTCTGCTTGGGATGTCCACATTTAACTTTATTATGAACGCCGTAAACAATCTACCTGCCTTAAACCTTTCTAAAATGAATTGAAATATTAGTGTTCGATGATGCTCGGAATGTTTATAATTGGAGCCATATATTTATTTTTACTAATTGACAATAATTCGAAACGTTTTGGTAAATATTTATATAACTAGAAAGTTGTTTTGAAATTCTTGAAGCCTATCGTGCCTTGTAGTATGTTCGCGGAAAGAGGTTATTTTTTCTCAGACTCCCAATTTCTAGGAATTCTTGAAAGTCTACCCTAAAACACCAGGTATAACCTGCCGGTCCACAGAAAACCCACCCTCAAACACTGTTATGCGAGCGTACAAGCAATTTCACATTAATTACGAGATATCTTATTCTAATTTTATAAAGGTCGCGCATCTTTTGTATTACGGACAATGTGTCGAACAGTACTGGACCGCTTATTTTGCCCTAACCGGAAAAGAACCCGAACCGAAATGTTCGCCGACATTTTAACCCTGAACCTGAACCGGAGCAAAACAGAAGAACAAAAATGCGCGTTCGAACCGTTCACCAAACGGTTCGTGCGCGCATTAGCGCTATTTTTCCGTGCGCCGTGCGCAGGAAATTTTAAGAGGCTTAGCTAGCGCCGCGGGACAGGGTGTTTCTACCTATGGAAATATTTATGTAGACATATTTTACAAACACAAAGATCAATAACCGCAGTTATTTACTTTCACAAAACCCGCCTCAGCCACTCAAAGTCATCGCGCCCAAGCGCCCGGCAAAAAGCCGCAGCCTCGTGCCGACAGGAGGACGCATAAGAGCCGCCGCAAAAACAACAATGCAGCCAGGGACTCCGGAAGTAGATTTTGAGGGGGGGGGCTGAAGTCAAGCATTTTGTTTTATATATATTTTATTATAGGAAACAAGGGCGGGAGCAGAATTTCTGTTGTTTTATTTTTACTTATTGTTCATTAAATGTAAAATATGACTTGCATGAAGTTCCTTACTAAGCATGCACAATCACTTCACTTTCCTGCTTTATAAGAACAGTAACGAGTTTTAGTCGCTCGTATGCAAAAGCCTTGCGTACGCAATAGAACTGCAGGTCGTAAATACACACGCGTATACCGCAATATTGCGTGTTGCGCAGGCACCTTCCGACCCACCAAGCTTTTACGCATGATTCACTAAAACTCTCTAATACCGTATTTACTCGGGTAATAGCCGCACTATGTAGGAACAAGGCCCTTGCGCCTACCATCCCACAGAATGCATATACAGCCAATCATTACGTTGGGCTGAAATAACGTATCGAATAACCAGTCCGAGAACACGATTCTCCATACAAATGCAACCCTCACAGATGGAATCTTCGCACGCAGACATTATCTCTGTCCTGTAAACAGCTGGAATCATGTTGTCGATCGCGGTGATTGGCAATCTGCGTGCTCCGCAGAAAAGAGAACCCTCAGGTTTTCTTCATAAACAGGGTGGCTATTACTCGAGTAAATACGGTATCGCGAAAACGCTGATGCATAGTTCTTCAGACAATTTCAAAATCCCTACAAGGATACACAGCATTGCAAAATTGAGTTTGCGGAGAATCACGTTTATTATTCTTCAAATGCTCATTCAAAAAGGCATCCACGCTATGAAATGGACGAGTAAGCCAAGAGAATTGCATATACTTATACAATGACATCTTAATACATATTTAGAAAATCTGCACAAAAGCGTGATCAAGGAAACAGATAGGCCCCAAGGCCAAGTGTGTTGATCGTCTCAAGAAATACCAAAGGTCGCCGTTCACTCAGCAGTCCTGGAAACGAATTCCTTGATGATGGTGTCCAGGTTGAGCTCGGCAGTTCTTCCTTTTTTAATGTGCAAAATATGGAGGTTCGTTTGCCTCCCTTGACTCATCCGGCTGCGTAGATATGTTTTAATTCGGCTTAGGGCTCTAAACGAGCACTCCCCCGAAGCGACAGGTGCAAGCACAGAATGAAGAAGTTTCGTATATTGTACGACTTGGTCCAGGAGGTCACGAATTTCGTCGGATTTCGCCTCTAGTGTACTCAATATGGCGCAATTGTGAGGGAATCAAGGTTGCATAAAAGAGCCGGCAAAAGTGAAACCTACGCAGAGAGTCGGGCCAGATCAAAATCACATGTATGCACTCCTAAGGCCTCTTTCAGGTCATTTGTTCTGAACTGACCTCCGCAGGCGGCGTTAATCAAGGTGCTCTCTGGTTTTACTAGCTGCTTCATACCACGTTGTTCAAAGCGCCGTTGAATTTCACTCATGCAGTGTACAGCCTAGCCGCATTGCAGTTCAGCTTGTGCAGTTCCACAACTCTTCAAACGCGACTTCAGACTGCAAACAAAATATTGCCTCGCAGAAAGTCTCTGCAGTCTCTTTGATACCTGCTGCGTGAAAAGCTGAACGTTGCGGTACCCTTGCAAGTTCTTCGCATGAACCGAACAAAGCTACAGAAATGTTTATACCTAGCAGCATTTCAAACGTTTTCAAAAGCCTCTTATAACGCTTCAAAATGCCCCTGCTGTTGTCTGCAATCAAATATTCTCTTTGTAGCAGCTCGTTCAGTGTTTCCTGAACTCTAGCATAGTTTTCAGCGAACCTTTCCATTGACTTCACTCTGACAGTCCACCTTGTTGGGCAAAGCGGAAGAAGGTTATTTGGCGTTGAGTCGGCCTCTTCCGCCGCCTCGCGGACTGGAGGATTTACAATAGATGAATAAACAGCTTTGTGTTTCTTCGACGTCGGAGCGGGGGGCTGAGCCCCATCCTGAAAAATCTTAGAGGAACTCTGCCCCCCCCCCCCCCCCCCCGGTTCCGGAGTCCCTGAATGCAGCATCAAATTCGAGTTTACTGCGGTTGACTGAACGCTATTCCACCGAAACACGTTTTTAGAGAACGGGCTCGTTTTATCCAAACTCGGTTTACTGGAAGCTGACCCCCAGTTTAGAGAAAAGTCGTCCAGCGAAAACGGGACGCAGTTTAAAAAAAAGGATCTCTACTTTTCGCGTGTATCATTAAACTGCGTGTTAACATCCCCCCGACCCTTCCCCCTGTACAGCGTGCAAGTTCGTATGCTCAGACGGTCGTGCTCATGGGCCGGCACGACGAGGTGTCGACTCGTTACAACCTACGAGACAAGTCCTGAGGATGACGTCGTTGTTTGTGGATCCCGACTCGCCTCAAGCGGCAAACACATTGAAGCTCAAGGACAGAAGCCGCAAAGTGGCAGACACGCCCGTCTTGTCGGACGTGTCCGACGCTTCCCTCCTGGCGGAAGATTTGCTTTCGCATAAATCCAGCAGCACTGGTGGCCTACCTATGGGGATTCAGGTGCGGGTGCTGGGACCCATCATGTGACTGATGGTGTCACCGAGGGTTTTCGCAAAGTGCACCCACGCAATTTACCGCGGATATCCTCACCAAAATCGGTCTCTGTAAATTTCCATTCTCCGACTCATGTAAGTGCCGGCGTCTAAAGAAGAAGAAAGACTGCGGCTGGGTTACTTCAAGCGGCTAATCTAAAGGACGGAACCCCTACCAAACAGACAAGTTGTGTTTTCGTCATGTTCCCCCGCGACTAATCTCTGTACCCGAAATAGAGATCCTGCGTTTTGTCAGTATCGGTAACAAAGAGTTGCGAACAATAAAGGCGTAAATGTGGACGCTGGGCTAGAAGATTATTTTTCTGACAGTCATTGCAGCCCTTCAGCGAATGGGGTAATGAGTGCAGAATTTCGCCAACCGTCAGTAGTTCCTAGGCTTCGGCATTGCCGGCTCATTTAGTATTCGGCGGAAATTATCAAAATGCGCCAAGGTGCAGTGAACGTTTGTCCGGTGTATTTTGTACCGGAATACGATTTTTGTTCAGACACGTCTATTACCTGTACGATCTGGCTGGCCTGGTCTCTGAATAATCGTAGTCACATCAATAGAAGACTGCATGGCTTTAAAAGGGCACTTTCACTTAAAACAAGCTGACCAACCACGGCTGAAAAGTGTGATTTAACGAGAGCAACCGGACGTGGTATATTAGATATTTATTATTGACTTTCATAGGGCACCTCATGCAAAATAATTCAAGACCAGTTGGAGACATCAACAACGCCGACATATTAATATAAATGAATAAATATTTAACAACCAAAAGCTAACGAGTTCAATAAAACAATGTTAAATTCAACAGACCTCGTGTGCCATCACAATTCCTCAAAGCCTGATTGTTTTAAATAGTTTAACAGGGAAACAAGTAACATAAAGGTTTCTTAGATTTTTTTGTTTTTCAGTGCATTAACTGCTCAACACACAACAATATTTTTTTTTTTAATAAAGGCAGAAACTTACTGCAATACAGAACCCGACTGAAGTGGCAACGAAAATATAATTTGGTTATGCAGTCGAAACGAGACTCGCATCTGAGCGCACTTACTTGAATAAACAGACAGTCAGCCTAAGGGATCATGATTTATAGTATGCTAAACTGGAACAAGCATCTGGAAGCGATGAATAATAAAGCCAGAGGTAATTGGCTCCAATAAAATAAGCTATATATAACTGATCCTGTCTCATCATCAATCTGGTTAATAAGACAATTTAGGTAAGTATTGGCATAGGCTAAATGTTTGTAATAATCCCTTCTCCAGGGAATATTATCATCATTCTTGTTTAGTTCGCTTGCACCTTTGCATTAATCATAATACGCTAAATATAAAGCTATCTCGTCAAGGCGGTATCAAAATCTAGACACGTATCTATGGACTTCTTGGTTTATGTTCAATAACGTTGACACAAGAAGGTCATCTTTCAAATATATTAGAAGAGCTCAGAAACAGACCTTTCTGTCTATAGTAAAGATTCATATAATAAAACTTCCTTACAACTTTCTGAATTCACATCTTCTTGGTAATTGATATTTTTAATATCATTACAATATATGCATCCATTGCACGAAACTATTCTAAAGCATTAACATACAAGTTTGAAAATAATTTTTACATATTTAATTTATCGGAGCAATTCAAGGTTGTAAGAAATTAACAAACGGAATCTTCCTTAAAACTTTTGGTCCCGGTTTTTACGTTGTACAATTTCCATCCCTGTACTATTGAATTCTTATGACAGTGCGTTTCTATACAAACGCATTTCTACTATAGCTCTTTTAGTGGAGGTAGACATATTTCTAAACAATACTGCCATTAAAACTATTCAAATTGGCACACACCGACATAAGAAACTCGACAGAGCTCCAGACAAAATGTAATCACTAAAAGTCACACATTAAGTGCCTGGTCACGCTGTAAGCTGTTGTGTTGAAACATCAGGCCTGACCCTTGCCTCCAGAGCCGATGAGGAGTGACGTGGCCTCTTTCCCTGGGGACAGGTTAGTGTCTGCGTTTCTCTGCCCTCCAGCGTTGGCCCCTCTAGCTCGTTAATCTTACTCGGGATGGTGATGCCAAAGAAACGTCACTGGGGCAACCGACGGAGCGCAAATTCTGGTCTGGGCTTGTGTGTCCGGGGAGACGTTGCATCCAATATGTCCGGCTTGCAAAACTTTAGTCCTGCCCTCCGGGGACTTGCTTTGGCAGACGCACGTAAAGAGGCCCTTTGAGATAAACGGACACACTGGAAACGCTCTCTGGAGCGTCGTTTGCTGAAATGGATGTTGCTGTCCGTGTTTATTTTTTTCCTGGTAATATCTTTGCGGTATATCAAAGGACTAGATTATTTTATTTTAAGTCTCGCAGTCGCTTCTTGACCTTCGCTTTTGGGTTGTCCCTCGCTGGCATAACGTCAGATTGAAATGTATTTTTCTTCAGTGTCAACTTCTTTGACGTTATTAAGCATTTTTATCGCGTTATTTGTTTAAGATACGCAATTTACGGGACCATTGGTATTATTTTAATAATACGCATCATTTAATTGTTCAGAAATAAATAGTTAATCTGGAAAACAGAAGAAAAAAAATGCTTTTGAGTAGCTTCAAGTGGGTGAATGGTTTGATTTTTTTCGCTACACGTGACACTTGACTATGTTCTGTCTGAGAAAAAGCAACGCAGAAAAAATGTAATGTTTCGTATAATTATACAAAAATATCCAGGCATACTTTTCAATACTAAGAGTAAGCTAACGTAAATTGAACAAAAAGCAACCTTGTGCCACATTTTGTTTTGTACTGTAATTAATGTACTGGAACAAGTGCAGTTAGGGGGCAGAGTATTTCTCCGGATGCAGTTCGTTTTGTAATCTTCGGTCGAAGAGCTCTTTGCGTTTGTGTTTTTATCAAAACACGAGATATTGAAACAAAACACAAGAACCAGGCTGATATAAAACAAATTAGAAATGTGAAACGCTTTAATAACTGTACTTTCACTTGCTAAATAACCTCTAAATGCGGGGTCTTGCCGTTTATGTTAGGACAAGATTATGCGATTACAAATAATAAAATGAAGGAAACCTATAATTTTTTTTTATAGTTGTGGTTGAAGCATCAAAACATCAGAGCTTACATACAAATTGATAGAAAGATGAGAATAACTAAAGGACGATCTTTAAAGTTATCATGGAACTATTTTAGACAAAATATTACTGAGTTAATATCTTGAATGGGATCAAAGGAAAACTAGCACGCGAGGTTAGCAAGGGTATATCCAACTTTTAGGCATTAAATTTTTTCAAATAAATGCGAACTATATCTCACACTCCTCGCTCAAACGCTCGGAACGAAGTTTTGTTTATGAATGGGTAGATCAATAAATAAGTTGTTGCGAACCTAACTTTAATGGGCGGTAGCTTGCGCCAACTTGCAAAGTAATCGCATCATCCACAGTGTCGGAGACTCTTTTTATTTTTTATTTCTTAAAGACACGTCAGGTGAATTTAGGTTTCATATTGGATACGAGTAGTGTGTCACTCGAACTGTGCTTGCAAACCGTAAAATTATCGATGAATACCCTCGACGGAAATAACCGAGTTCAATATCTGGCTGCATAAGCAGCAGCGTCAACGAGAGCACTAGAGGTTTCTTTATGAGGAATTCTGTTGGGAAATTATATTACTTGGTTTCAAGCGTTCTGTGTTTGCTGCCGAAATGTCAACCTACCAGTCTGTCCCCAGTAATCGACACTCCTCCGCGTCCGGTTCCGGCGCCGAACTGCTACACGCTTCGTCGGGCGAGTTCTCGTTTTTACCGCGTGGGCGTCCTGGCGTATGAACCTGGCGTACGGACGAAAACATTTTAAGCTGTACTTCACTCAGCGGCGACGTATCCATAGCCATGGCGTTGATCGCACAAGTGTCGCGGACTAAGAAGTCCTACGAAGCAATCGGTGTTCATAGAAATCCCAGCAGGTTGACGTCGATTCGACGTCCCTGTGTCGAAACGCTGAAGAAAAAACGTCGTTTCGAGACAACGTGACGCTCAACAGACACGCCTCCCTCGCTCGGCTGAAAGAAGTTCTTTTTCCGTTAGAAAGGCATATTTTACGTCACGGCCACGTGATTTCACATGTTGATCTCCGAGTCCGGTCGATTTAAAAGGGAAAGCAGACGAGAGTCTTCTTATTTCTTTGCTGAAAAACTGGAGGCAATAAAACGAAAGCGGATTCCTGCTCCAGGTTTTATGAACAGTAAAAATTAATTGGGCCCGTCATTTGAAAAACTAAAAAAGCTGGAAGTTCATTTTATGACCCCTTTAAGGATACGTGTCAATCTCAGTATTCTTCCGAATTGCACGAAGGAAACATTTCAACATACCTTAGTTAATTTAAATAGTTACTTTACTTAGCAACCCTCATTATATTAAAAACAATTGTTATATTAACTTAATATTCAAGCAAATCACGGTCGACCCTGTAGAATCTCCACAAAAAAAAAAGATTTCCCTCAACGCTGTCACCGGAACTACCTTTCGAGTTTGAAAGATTTATTCTTTGAAGAGAGTTAACATATTTATCGTCCTTTCATTCTTCATTGTTAAGTAGAGTAACCCAAATGTTCTCAACGCAGGAATAGACGTAATAAATATAAAAATAATCTTAACTCACGCAAGATCCAACTCAGTGAATGTCCCTGCTGGTCGATGCAATCATGGAGTGGTCTTTTAATTACCCTGACGGCGAGCCCAATTTAATAGAATTCCTCTCCTAATCACAGCCTCTCCTTTACGAGGAGGCTTGGGAGTCCGCACAAGTTGGTAAAAGTTTCTTCCGCGAAGATTTTGTCTAGGCAAAGCAGAAGAGAATGTGTCATTTCGTTTCTGCTTGAAAATCACTTAGTTATTTGTTGTTGTTTTTTTGTTGTAACTTTTTGTTTTGTTTTTTACGCATTGGGGCGACGTATTTTAACGTACTTTTTTAATCATGTGGAAAACATAATCACTTTTTAGAGTAATATAAATCAGGTAGTAAGTTGCAAACGTAAATTGAATTACGTACCTGCTTGACCTAGAGCTTTCTTTGTGGTCTTTAAATCCAAGCGTACAAGCCCACTTAAGAAAAAAAGAAAAAGGATAGATAGTTTTTAGGACGCTAAACTGTCGGAGATACAGATGTGTATTGGATATACATGGAATAAAAATAATTAAACAGCATTACTCTTTCTTCAAAATTATTGGCTCCGTGCATGGGTTCGGGGAGCTTTATATTTAAAGAATAGTACTTTCCTTTGTCTAGACCAAAGGTCGCCAAACCCCGGCCCGTGGAGCCGATTCCGCCCGCGGAAATGTCGCGGCCGGCGCTCGGATGCGCGTGGTCTTCCATGTGGGACACCCGCCCGAAAACCCGGTCCTACAATTGCAAAAATAAAGGCGCATTAAGACAAAAAACACGACGTCGCCATGAGCATTAAAAAAACAAACAAAATATTAAAAAGTCTGCGCAAAAGTACGTCAAAACGTTGGTTCTTTCACCCTAATATTTACGGCACATTCTTTTCAACAGTGTTGATATTCGTAGTCCCGTGTTTCATGTTTAAATATGTCTGTAACTAGCAGCCCTCCTGCTGTTGTATGGTGCGTAACAATAACACCATTGTAACACCATTATGCTCAACTTGACCCAGCATACGGCGGTATTGATATTCGAATTTGTTTGATTTCATTTCCTCGTGGTGGGCTCTATTCTTGAATCTTGCTAATCTAGAGCCGGAAACAAAGCCTGTATTACTGTTCTTGATGCAATTAATAAAAAGCTGTAATGAGCTGGACGAGAATAACGGTAATAATTCCTAAGAAAAGCGACAAACGACAAACACCAATCTCCAAACACAGCTGGGTGACTAGTGCGCAACTAAAAAAAATCCGCGTGGTCTTGGCATAGAGCCATGTTCCTCTCCATTTCCAATGGAGTGCTGTACCAACTGAGCTAACCCTGATTTAGACGTCAGTAGAACAAACGGGTTCATCAGCTGCCACCAGTCTAACGACAAGGGTGAACGGTCGGCATTTCAAAATTTCGATATTGACAGTTATGTGATTGGCCTAAGCCCTTTTGGAGCAGCCAAAACACTGTATTGGAGCAGCAAACTTAGCTTTTAAACCATCCAAAACAGTGTTTCGGAGCAGCAAAAGTGGCTTTTGGAGCAGATATTCTTAGAGAAAAAAAAATATTTGTTTTTAAGTGCTGGACAAATGCAGGGAACATTGCGCTGTACTGTGTTGTGATGTGACCTGTTATGACGAAACGCACTGCTTGTGTTTTTACTGCTGAGATATCCCACAAGTGGACAGTGCTGTAGGCTTTGCCGAGCAATTCAGAAAAACCGCTTGCCACCGTTTTACTGGTTCACGACGTGCCAGATTGTCGTCAAAAGTAAGCAAACCTAAAACAATAAATTGCAAGCTTCCCGGCTGGTTCCTCTGTCGTGCAATCATGTTCGCATGCACTTGAGGGCAACTTCGGCAGGCTTGCAGTTGCACGTGCTTCCTCGCGCGAGAGGAGACAACGGCTCTTCAATAGAAGCCGAAATCATGCCACTCCGCTCCGTCACCAACTGGTTCCCCACATTGTATGCAAAATGTAGCTGTCTAACTTAAGACAAAAATAAAAATATCCAGCGCGCGTGCTTCCCAGGCCGGCAGGCGAGGTTCGTCCTAAACACACAGAAAAAACGAACTTGAGCGCATCGATGCATGACATCGCGAGCCAGGGTCAAAAAGTTCTTCGAGCGCTTTGTCCAACTACTCAATTGGGGACAAACAGGTGTGCGGTGCGGGTTCAGCGTGCAGACATTGCCGTCTCAGTTTTATCTCACTTCTCTTCACCAACTTTCTTTCGCAGCATATTTTTCATGTACCGGGGTCATTCTCGAAAGAAGGCCCACCGAGAGAAACCTAGGTGATCAATACTTCGACAAGCAGTCTTTGAGTTAAGGGGGATTTTTGTAGTAGCATATGATTTAAACAGTAACAGGAATGTTTATGAACACGCGGCAGTATTTACGTTTCAGTTTAGAAAGTGCCATATATGGACCGACGTGGGGCGGCAACGCCTGACGTCGCGCGACCACGGTGACTGTGGTCGCGCGAGTGTTTTAGCTCACAAAGTAACTCTCACCGCCCAAAAACGTGGTTTTGTTGGGAGGCACTCACTTGATCGAATTACGTTTCAGCGAACGCCCACGTTTCACCGAATGACACTTTGGCGAATAGTCGGCCGCCACGAAGCGGTGTTTACGGGGGGGGGGGGGGGGGGGGGGGCAAGTGGGTTTACATTTTTGTAATAAGCCGCCGCAGACTGTCCCCGCTAATCGGCGTAAGCGCAGCGTGGGGGGTGGGAGGGGGGAGGGGGAGGGGTTGGCTTAACACGCGCCGCCGTTATTCGCTAAAACGTCAATTCGCTCAAATGTCGCTGTTCGCTAAAACGTCATTCGCTCATGTGATATAAACCCAAGGTTGAAAAAAAGAAAAAAGACGCGTGACAAGACCCTTGAGACGACGAGAGCGCGAAACGCGAGACGACGGGAAAAAACGTACGAGACCCGGGGCCCTAAGCTGGACGTTTGGCGAGAATCTCGGCGAGATTTTTGACTCCCGCGATTAGCCACCGACGCGCTTGACCTTGGCGCTGGCCAATCACGGCCGTCAGAAATCTCCCCGACGTTTTCGCCGAGTGTCCACCTTACAGCCCCAGATGGACGATTGGTGCAGGGTACTTTGTGTCCGGCTGCCGCTCGCGCCACCTAGCTGACGCATGCTCAATTACGGTTCCCAGTTTATTTTTTCAGAGGCGACCGAAATTGGTTCTTGGAGAATGCTTGGCGCAGATTAACTATATTTTGGCAAAATGTAGCAGGGTGTGGCAGGGTTAGCCCCTTGGCGCAGTTTGGCCCGATTGGTGCAGCAATCACATCACTGTAATAATGCAATTAACGCAAAGGTGCAGCGAGCTTTACTAGAATAACGGTAATAATCCCTAGAGAGGGAGAACAAGAAGGGCAAAGGAAAATCACAATTATCCAAACACAGTGAGGGGACTAATGCGCGACTGAAAAAACCCGCCTGGACCTGGTATCAAACCAGGGACTTCTCCGCGGCAGCAGCACGTCGTCGTCTCTGAGTACACCGGTGATCTCCGTCGGCGTCAGGATTTCGCTTCGACAAAAACGTTTTTTACACGCAGGGTTGCACTGCCTGCAGCATTAACATGCTGTAGTTTGACCATCCTCCTCTGTATACTAATACCATTCGTGCGCTTCTTCAATGACGTTTTTGATAGCTTCGTTGTCTGTAAACAAAGCTACTATTAATGCCTTTTGCGCAGGCAGTGACATTAACAACTTCAACTGCGTCTTCCTCACGGTACCGCCCGCCCCTTCAAGATTAGCTGTTTCAAATACATTTATACATTATCTGGTTTAATCATATAATCTGGCTTTGCAGGAGAGATTTAATGTCATGGTTCTTAAAGCACACTCTAAGAGAATCATTTTCAAATGACAGAATCGACAGCGCCGCTCAAGCAGTTGTATGCGCCATTTTGGTAAGCTGACCTGTGGTCACTGAGGGAGGCTAAGAACCCATCCTTGAATCTCGCGGTACATTGAAATTGTATTTTTCGCATTAGAACCCTCTCATCTGTTTTCAGAATTAATTAGTTTCAATGAGGTGAGAAAATCCTAACTTTTACGACGGCGAAAGTTTAAATGACTTTTTCTTAGGGTGGATTAGCCTACAAGGTGGTGTGTGACCAATAAGCAGACAACAGGAAGAGTACACCCCTCTGCCACTTGAGGTAACAGCGAGTATAGATATTTCAAAGTATATACTTCTCAAAAGACCATTTATTCATATCTGCAAGTGTACTGGCACGTCAACGTTTCCTCGAACTCTCAATCTCCGCGTTAGTTCTAAACGCTATGATAAAGGCTAAAATATTCCTAGGAATAATGCGGACAAGATTAAGATGCGGCAACAGTCAAGCTTTATTTCGAGTTAAACGTACTGCGCAACGTTCAGAAACAAAGAGGAAATATAGCTTGATAGAGAGGGTTGTCACATAAACTCACAAACATTTAGTAGGATGTGAGCTGATAAAATATGTTACGAAGAATGGCAACAGGGATCTTGGCATCATAAAATAAACGAGATGAAGCGAGACAAAATGGCTCCTGGACAAAGTAACAAAGAAAAAATATCGCAGTCTCCCAGAATATGCAAGATCTATTCGCATGGGACGTTGACACGGAGGTGCTAAGCACACGCTAGCCAGAATGCTTCGTACTTAGAAACAAATTATTGTGTGAGTCAAAGGGAACTTTGTTGCTTGAAGCAACCACATAAACGGGTTTCTGAGGATATCAAGTTAAGATTTTGTACGCAGGTGGCCAAAGAACGTGTGTCATGTTTATCAAACTATCCCTTACCAAATGTATGTCAGTACAAAGTTAAAAATTGAGAATTTGTAATCTCTACGTGCGGTGTTCGTCTGCCAGCGAAATTTGTGTGAGTGGCGCAACATCCCACGGATGTCGAAAGATTGGCACAGCATCGGACAGATGGCGGCGGAGGCTCCGAGTACCGCAAATTTAAGTATCATAAACGGTGATGACACTACTGTGTTTAATTTTATATTTTGGTGTTTTCTGTATATGTTGACATAGCGTCAAATAGAGTGAGATCGTCTGGAAGCTCGGATTTACCCGACGAAACTCAGCCCCAAAACGTGGACTGACCACTCTTGTCTTCTGGCTGTCCCTATATTAGAGAACAACCTTCACTTCCTCATTTGGAGTTAATTGTGTACTGAAACGAAACTTAATATATACCTCTCACGTTCATAAATAAGGTAAACGTGATTAACTCTTTATGCCAACAACAATCGCTCTCTTGTATTTCTTCACGGATAGCTATTATTTTCGTACTAAAGACTGATTCCTGCAAACGCAGGAAGATGAGCCATTGAAGAGCGCGATGAATCATCGAAGACGTGACGTCAACTGTCCCAGCACGGGAAAAGCTGCTTGAGGGCTGGCGGGGTTATGAGCTCCGCCACTTGGTGTCGTCAACGCCCTACGACCTGGCCGTTTTAGCTGCACCTCCCCGCTTCCCGCAGGAGTTAAATTGGCCGCAAAAGAATGGAAATCCGGCTCGACAGGGCTCCCGAGCATGGCGCTTGCCGCCGTAATCTGGGGTATCTTCATTTAACTGTCTTCATTTGGGAGTCTTAATTTCCGATTCATGATTTAACGGTCTTTAGGTAAGTGTTTTTGAGGGACAGTTTTTTGTTGTTGTTATAAAGAGGCTTTTACGGAGGTCTTCTCAAGAGAGTCTCGATTTATATACAAAGCTTAGTGGAGGGTCTTGATTCATGTAGGGCGCCGTACAGATGCAGCCGCCGACGGAGGAGGACGGCACTTGGGGCGACGGAATGTGGGCTAGTAAACTGTTAGATTCAACTTGCTGTGTTGCGTGACTTTCTTGGGAACGATTACAGCCTGGCTTGATCAAATCGGGCGTAGTACAAGGTCTACCCATCCCACAATACTCTGGATTTCGTACTACTTTATGCCCACTGCACGCGCTCTTTGGGACAAAATGTATCCGTCCTGCGATAATCCACGAATCGGTCAGAGAGATAGCTGGGACAAGTCACGGCGAAGTCGTTAAGAATCGGCGTCGCGTTACCGCGCCGTTGAGTGAGTAAACAAAAACGTTCGGAACAAAGTAGTAATCGGCCTATTCTGTTTCGGAACGCTTTTGTTTCTCTCTTGTTCCGGAGCGCGTGCAAGCCTTTCTCCAGTCCCGGTATCTTGGAATTAGCAGTGCCACAACGGTGAGCTGTATGTTTTTCGCAGAGTGCGACCGCAGTGGGCATCGGGTACTACATGAACACTAAGCATTGAGAGGGTTGTTAACGCTTTGGCGTAGATCAGGCAGTGGAGAAGACAAAAGCGGTGGCCTAGCTAGGCGTTAACGCCTCCGGTTCCCATGCAGCGGACCATGGTTCGATAACCGCACTCTTAAAAAAAAGCTAGTAGTATTTACTAGGTAAGAGCTAGTAACCGCTTGTCACATATGTTACTAGGTACCTAGTAGCCTGAGGTAGTAACGGTCAAGCTAGTAACGGTTACTAGGTCACGAAGCTAGTAACTGTTACTAGCCTCCAAGTAGAATCCATGTATTTTACTACCTCTAGCTAGTAACTAGCGCTACCTCCCGACGGAAGACCGGAAACGCAACTAGTCACGTGATTTCCGGTGGGGAAAAAAAAAGTGTGGGGTTATGCCACTTACCACCAGGTGGCAGGCGCAACAAAAAATTGAAACTGGAAATGAGTAATCCAGGTGGCGCTAGTCACCGTCCAATTAAACGTACACACAAAAAAAAAAGCCGATTATTTACAGTTTATCTTCCACATTTGCAAGCATATACATATAAAGATTCACACCCATATTTTTAGCACGCAATCGACACAACGAATTCAACAGAAACACAGGCTTACTAAATCACTCTAATCGCTAACTTCCCGGCGGGAGCAGTGGGGATCGAACCCAGGAGGTTCCCAGCGCAAGTTTTCGAGGTGAGACGCGTTAGCCCACTCTGCCACTTCCTCCGCGCTCACTTCTTTCACTGACATGAAGTCTTTTATACTGACCATTTGAGTGCGCGAACTTGTCGTCGTGTAGCAGTACGTCGGTTATTCGCAGTCGATAGGTAAGCGGCCAAGGCGTTGAGCGACGTTTCCTAGAAAATAAAACACCGAGCGACCGTCGCTCGTCGCTGTCTCCGCCGATCGCCTCGTCGCTCGCTAAATCGATAAATGCGGTCGCCGTCGGCGAGAGAGTGCTTTCTTGCCATCTCCCGCGGCGAACGAAGGCTGTAATTGACGGAGAGTACGACGGCAGCTGCAATCCTTTCGCGTGCTGGGCTAAAAAAAAAAATTCATGCAAAATTAATACCGCGTGCAGCTCGCGTCTTAATTTTTGTAGTACACTGACGAATGCTCGCGTTTTTGGGGCATATTCAGAAATACTCGTAGAATGCCAAAACAGTTTTTTTTTTTTTCATTAGTCCCAATGCTACATACACTATTTACGACGCACATCAACGGTTGTGACTGACAGTGCACTGTGACGACCGAAGAGAGCTCATTCAGAATCATTCAACCACCGAGCACACGCAAACCGTGAAGAAGTTCTCTGTCAAGAGGTGGAGAAAAGCTTCTTGGACGACGAAATCCAACCCAGTGACAGCGGCACCGGCTCGTTAGAACTATCCTCGGAGCAGTCCAGGTCCACGCACACACTCGCCCCGTTGAGCGCACGAACGTTAACTATGCACTCCAGCACGGGAACACGAGAACTGCACACAACACAAGGCAAAAATGGCAGGTTCACATCGGAGAAATGAGCGTCTTGCGAACCCCAACTGGCCCCAACTTGCTTGTCGTACAATGTTGCCAAGCGACTCTTGTGTAAGAAAAACATGTTTTAAAAAATACAAAAATAATAAATATAAAGAAAACAGAATGAACTTTTTTGTTTTCGGAAACGTTTTTAGTATGTGCTACGTGGTTATTTTCATCCCAGTTAAAACCAAAATGAAAATATAAACGCTCACAAACGAATGCAAACGAGAAGAAAAGAAGTAAGCCGCATGGCCATTGAATCAACAATGGCCGCTGCGCTCGCTGCAGCGCTGGCTTCCACGTCGTGCTGGTACGGAAGCTGCGATCGTTGTAAAGTCAGCTCCAACCCTTAATCGGGTATGAAGCCAGCGCCGCCATCTTCTCCGCGCCTTTGCGGTAGTAAATAGCTAGTAAAAGGGTAGTAACGGTCAGAAAAAGGTAGTACTGGCTGCATTTGCTAGCTTTTTCCTACCTATCGCCCGTTTGAGGTAGTAAATAGTTAGTGAAAGGTAGTAACTGCTGCAGTTACTAGCTTTTTACTAGCTTTTTTTTAAGAGTGCGCGGGCAGCGGGCACTTTTTTATGAATATGGCGCAATCGTCGACGCACGCCCTACACCACCCACTAGAACATTATCGACGAAAACATCAAAATCTACCACATCGTCATCTCCAAATGACGTCTTTTCCACAGGTGGGAAGAACCGATTACCTCCCAGGGCTATACATGGGTTGCACGTGACGTCATATCCTTCCTCCTTTCTGGTGGCCAAAACCTGCTGTTATACTTCGTTTCACCTTATGTGCGAGCGAAGGCAGAGCTGGAAGCGCGAGCACGATAGCTCCGTGCCTTCAGGCTTTGCTCGAGCGCGCGAGCTGCGCAGAAACGCAAAAAGCGCTGGTCTCGCGCTTGTAGCTTTGGCTTCGCTCGCAGATAAAGTGAAACGAAGTGTAATGAAGCTGTGCTCACTCGTTTCCGCTCGCTCGCGACGCTCGTGTACTGCTCGTGGAATATGCACAGTAAAGGCTACGCTCGAGGAAGTTCGGCCACCAGAAAGGAGGACCAAATTACGTCAGTGCAACCTATGTATAAAGAATAGCCGATAACATAAGGCCGTTCTAGCACTGTCAATGCTAAGAGCTCGTGCTGGCCGGCACGCACTCACGTGCTCCGGAACAAAGGAGAAGCAAAAGTGTTCGCAACAAAATGATCAGATGTAAATTTTTTCCGAAAGCTTTTGTTCACGCAGCCCACGGTGCGTGAATGCGAGGCCGACGCCCAAGGACTTCGACGTTACTTGTCGCAGCCATCGCTATGACTGTGCAGCGGAATAAAACTCCCAATCAGCTTTTAACGAATCTTGTAAACATATATCGAATTAGAGTATGCCATCGAGGAGAAAAATCTAAAATATGCATTACCATGTTATATTTTACCATGCTGAAAATTAGAGTGGCAATGCCGTCGGCTGCAGACAACGTTATTCCGAAGGATATTTTTTAAAATTTTGAGCGCACATCGCAGCAGTATATCTTTAAGCTACAATATATTTTGTGGTTGTTTAGCCGCAGCTGCTACATGACTATGCAAACTCGGTAGAACGCCTGCGAACCCGGGCACTTGGCAAACCCTAGCAGGTCACTTTTCTCAGTACCGAATACTCTACTATCACAAAAAAAGAAAAAGAAAACGTTCCCAGAAGATAGTTATGGGTTGGCAATATTTTAAGGCAGCATTTTCGTCTCTAATATAATTTTACAATTGTATTATTAATGTGCGGAATATTTTCTACTTTTATGGAGTGGAACCCATGCCGGCTCAATTCGCCTAACAATATTTTCATAAAAAAAATTTACGCCACAAACCCATAAAGAGCAAAGGTGGAAGAAAATAAAGGACTTCTCCTCTTGATTCGTGTATTAGAACAAGGTTATCTTAACCAGTTTAACGGGTATTATCCATGAGAGAATTTTTACATTGTAAGGGTAAAAAAATATTACAGTGTTTTTTTACCGCAAAAATAAACTAGGCATCGCCGAACGCTCATTCTCCGCCCAAAGGTAACGCTAGAGGTCCCAACGAGATGACAAAGTTTCAGCCCGATCCAATACCGTTATCAAAAGTTATATGATTTTCTGAAATATTCAATGGGAAAATGGCGGTCGACGGAGTTTTGGAATACAAGGGGCTCTATGGCACCAGAAACCGAAAACGGGCAAAAATGGGCTCCATTTTCTCATTGAAATTTTCAGAAAATCACATAACTTTTGAATAAGATATCGGATCGGGCTGACACTTTGGCATTTGGTTGTGACCTCTAGCGCTACCTTTCTGCGGATAATGAGCGTTCGGCGACGCCTAGTTTATTTTTGCGGTAGAAAAAACCCTGTTACTTTCTTTTTTGTGACGCCCTGTGACGCTCTTAGGCGCCCGTATCCGGCTTGAGCGGCGTCGGCGTCGCCGTCGGTGTAACCGCGCGGAGCATTATGGGAAATATCCCATAATGCACAGCTTGAGGGTCACGTGACCTCGGGAGGGTCAAGTGACCCCCGCGCGGTGCATTATGGGAAATGTCCCATAATTCACCGCTCGAGGGTCACGTGACTAGGGTCACGTGGTCTCGGGAGGGTCACGTGACCCCCACGCGGTGCATTATGGGAAATGTCCCATAATTCACCGCGCGAGGGTCACGTGACCAGGGTCACTTGACCTCGAGAGATTCAGGTGACCCCCGCGCGGTGCATTATGAGAAATGTCCCATAATGCATCGCGCGAGGGTCATGTGACCTCACGAGGGTCACGTGACCCCCGCGTGGTCGCGTGACCCTGGTCAGGTGACCCCCCCTGAGGTCACGTGACCTCCCCGCCCCCCCCTGAGGTTGTGACCACACCCTGAAGTCACGTGACCCCCGTTCGATGCTTTGCACGTATGACAATTTTATGTCACGAGCATGAAGATGACTCTATATAGAATGACTAATTATGCTGGACCACCTGTGACTGACCTCCGGCGAATGTCTATGGATTACCTATGCTTCTGTAAATATGGCTCGTTCCCGACGGTCGCCTGCCGACCAAGTATGCTGCCGAAGGCATTTCTCACCACCAACGTTCGCGTGTGGACTAAGATACTGGGCTAAGTATGACTCGCCATCGACGGTTGCTTTTAGACTAACTGCAACTTGCCGACAATAGTAGGCTGCGGACTAACGATGACGAACTAAGTATGGCTAGCCCCCCATGGCCGCATGTGGGCTTAGTGTGCTGGACTGGTAAGTATTACTCACCCCCAACGGTCGTCTGCGGACTAAGTAGGCTATTTTAGGTATCACTCGCCACGGACGGTTGCGCACTACCACAGGCGGCCGTCGGGAGAAAGCCGTACTTAGACCTTCAGCTTGCGTTCTCTTTCAGCTCTTCCTAGTGGCGCTCAGCAAAGATGTCGGAATCCGCATGGCTTGTTCCGGGCTTCAATTCCCGCTCACTCCTTTGCGGAATCCTGCATTTCGCAATGAATTGGAACAATTTATTTGCGATTGGATATGAGTTATTATGTTAGTATGCCTCACATTGGCCTTCGGTATTTATACATTACCTGATATGGGCTATGGATGCTTTATGTTTCCTTCGCCTACGTGTAACTCTTTTTCCTCACACTAAAGCAGTGGTTCTCAAGCATGGATCTGTCGGGGACTCCTTGGGAACTTGCCAATGTGATCGGAGACCCTGCACTAGCGGGAAAGGGGGAAAGAAAGGGAATGAAAGGATGAAAAATAAGCCAGCTATACTCATTTTCACCTCCAGAAAAAAAATGAAGTTTTGCGCACTGTTCATACTCCCCGCGAAGTAGTTCTTACACGATTTCGTTGACAGAGGAAGAAGCGTGATGCTTTTGGCGTTTGAAATGTGTACGTCTTGATAAGATAGCATATATATAATCTAAAATGCACCTACAGATATCTTAATTTTCTTAGATAAAAAGGGGAATTAGAAATAATCCGTGAGGAGCCAGAGTCTTTTAGTACAGTTATTTATGTGAAAACGAGTATAATTGTAGTCTGAAAAGGGAAATCCTTTAGTGTCATGGAGAAGAACAGTGAGAAGCATCAAGAAAAGGGTGAATAGATGAATCCGTGTTAACGGCTGTACCCTTTATAACGGGCGGTAGCCTACGCCACCAAGCCGGGGACTACAATTTTCTTTTTTTAAGAGGGGGAGGGGGTTGGGTTTACGGTTGAAGCGAGGATCTTGGGAACCCCAAAAATGGCATTGCGGACACCACTGGGTACGCGGAACCCCAATTGAGAACCACTGCACTAGAGGGTTATACTTTTCGTATGAAATCCAGCACAACAAAACATTGTGCGTTAATGCGAAGAAATATGGGCTATGTTCGTTAGAATTACAATTTATGTCCGATTAGCTGTGAGCGTGACCGATTGGAGAGCTGCTATCGCTTGATCGCCACGTACTTACCTAGATCACATGATGGGAACAGGAATCGTTTCTGCTTCGTTTTGTTTTGATTACGTAGCCGCAGACTCATGGATGCGACCGTAGTGCATCGACTCGAGGTAAGACGATTGTGATTGAGTAGGAGAGAAAGAGGAAAGACTGGGTGTGTGCGTTTCGTTTGCTCTTAATTCGATGTGCTAGTCTCGCATCCATGTAAAAGCAGTCTGTGATTTAACGCCTTGCTGCAAAAACACTTGGCTCAGTATATTTGGATTTTACTATAACACACAATGCGAGTACGACAAAACCTAAGAACAAATCCGATTTTTACGGGCGGAACTATCCTAAGTTTTGCTTAGGTTCCGGTTGAATCGTAACTAAGCTTCCTTTATGTCAACTTAGCTCGGCTACGTCGCACCCAAGCCAAACCGGCATGCCTCTACATGCTTTTTGTACGCGTTTGGACTTCAAGCTGCAAAAAAAAAGTAAGACGCACTTTAAACTACAAGCCTCGACGACGGCCGAAAAATCTATGTATCCTTGAAGCAGGTGCAACGACAACGATCCCACTGATTTTAGCTGTCGCAAGTCTCCACAGGCGAGGCCTAGCAAGGACTCGCCCACGACCGTCTTGCCTTCGTGAATACGGATGCCCGCGCTACCTCCTTTTAATAACACAAAGTGCGTAATATGCCTGACAATATGCCGGTTCGGCTGTCAGTTGAACACGTACGCAGCGCCCGTCTCCTCGCTGACTGGACACAAGTGCCAGCCGAACCTCTTCCTCGAGTTCCTCTGTGTCAATCCCGGCGCGAATAAAGCATCACGTGTTCAAGCATACAGCGGCGCTCTGATCCGTGAAAGGAGCGGGCTCCTGGCTTCCTCAGAGAAAGAACGCGAGAGAGAGTGACAGAAAATCTGTGAAAAACGAGCAAACTCTTTCGTCGCAATGGGCTGAAGTAGGGTGCCACAATGTTTTCTATTTAGGGTGATGCTAGGTGATGCCACCCTTT